>JAFBJS010000981.1:197592-231764 GCA_016785265.1 Paraplagusia blochii
GTGGTCTATGCGGTTCAGTGCAGTGAAGAGTGTCCGGATCTGTATATTGGGGAGACCAAACAACCACTCCGCAAACGCATGGCTCAGCACAGGAGGGCGACCACATCAGGACAGGACTCAGCAGTTTATCTCCATCTCAATGAAAAGGGACACTCTTTCAAGGACTCAGAGGTGCATATTTTGGACAGGGAGGACAGGTGGTTTGAGAGAGGTGTGAAGGAAGCCATCTATGCCCATCTAGAACAACCAACCTTGAATAGAGGGGGAGCTCTGCGTCATCAACTGTCTGCTACATACCATTCTGCCTTGAGATCCCATCCTAGGAAGTGTAACTGCTCATCCATACCAGAGCAGGCTTCTCTAGACGGGTGTGACAACGACTCCCATTCACATCTGGACATGTGACAGAAAAACTGCTCATTAACATCAGGAGCAGTTTCTGTCCAAAAAGGTGTGATCAAAACAACTCTTCACACCTTTGTCCAATGGTGAAGGGAGTGGTCTAGAGGAGTAGAACTACTAGTGTTCCCTCCAACAACAACCAGAAACTGATGAAGTTCCTCAGATGAGGAATGAAACGTCTTTCAACTCAAAGAAGAAGTCCAGTTGCTTACAACTAACAAAGTGGTGGTCAAAGTGAGGGTGGTCAAAGTGAAAAAATGACATTGTCAGACTCCCGGGAGAGCGTATCCAATCATGGCACACATTTTGCATTTAAGGGAGGGCCAGCTAGATGCCACTGATGTAGCAATCTGGCAAGATGATTGGTCTGAGCGCTTGAAACTGAACGGGCTGTGTCCATTCACTTACAGTGGATACAATGCTCTGGTCTGAATGCTCTGGCAGATTTCCTGAAACCTGACAACACCAGCTGACTGATCTATGATTAAAAATGTTTTATCCAATTTAAATATGAAAAACTATTTTTACGTTAATAAAAAAATGATATACTCTATATTATTTAAAAATATTTAGGATTAAATTAATTTTTCTCAGTGTGTTTAGGCCAGCAGAGAGGGCTTTGCTGGCCCTTATGTATGCTCACAGTTGCCCTCTGAGACAATGACCCCCTAATGTTTGTTCCTCTCAGTTGCCCCACGGAGATAAATAAAGTTTTCTGAATCTGAATCTGAACAGACACTAAAAAGAAAACTTTAAGACGACTTGTATGGACCAGGAAATGTCTTGGCAGACATGGGCAATGTGGTCTGTTCTGCTCCTGTGTGTTGCTTACTTGCCTACTTCTCTTTATCATGTTCATGCCTATGCTGTGTGGCAGGCTAAGTTAAAAATTATGGGCCAATTTTTAGGATACTAAACATGTTAAATTTTCACACAATTGGTCATGATCTATTTGTGAGGAGATCAAGTGATAACTGTTTGTTGTAACCCTGTGTAAACTGCATGATGAAAGAGAGTGATGATGCAATAGACTGATGCGGATCCAAGCTTGAAAAACATCTCTTTCTGCTCCGACTTGAGCAGAATCTCTGGATATTACCTGAAAATACCTTGGCCGCACTTCCCACAGAAATCTGCAAGGACACCAAACCCATCAAGCAGATCAGGCCCAGTTTTAAAAACGATTCCAGCAGGGAGAGACATTTTAATGGATTAATATGCATTGGCCCAATTAGCCTTTGCACTGCAGTAATTATCGTACACATTTATGCACCTAGAAATCGGGACATCACATCCTGCAGTTCTGCAAACCCAAAGGACCGTGGGACTATTTTTGAGTCAGAAGAGGTCAAATGTTCCTGATTCTCCACAACTTTGAATTTGAATGTGATGTAATTGAGGATTGGTTTGATGTCTGATTATATGCTCAGCACATACAGCAGCAGTATGTGTGAAATGATTAAAGTCTTTGCATCTTACTAATTCAAAACAATGGCGCAAAATTCTAAACCTCCGGAGGTCTCCCTAACAGTTGCTGGAGTGTCATTAAGGGAGTCATAAAAAGTAAATTACTGTATTATGGAAACTGCAGCAGGATTATGATCATTAGTGCCTTCGCCTTACAGCAAAATTACTTCTGCTTCAAGACCTCCGCAGAACTGAGTTTTGAACCATCTCACCTACTGTGTTTGTTTCTGAGGTTTTGTTTCTACAGTCCATTAACATGCTGATCATTATTTGGTCTTAGTGGTGCATATGTGGATGGTTAATTTCTGCTGGCCATTGAATATAAGTCCATTTTCGTGCTCAAAAGTTGTGAAAAAAGGCCTCTGTTACATATTTTCGTGCTCAAAAGTTGTGAAAAAAAGACCTCTGTTACATATTAATTTATTTTATTCTTTCGTTTAATGAAATTGGAAAGTCAGTTGGTCCCGATGACATACTTGTAGAGGTATGAATGTGCCTATGGAAAGAGGCGGTACATTTTCTCACTTGGTTGTTCAATAGAATATTAGAGACAGACGAGATGCCTGATGAGTGGTGGAAAAGTGTTCTTGTGCCAAATTACAAGAAGGGTGATGTGCAGAGTTGTAGCAATTACAGAGGGATAAAGTTGATGAGCCATACCATGAAGATTTGGGAAAGAGTAGTTGAGGCTGGGTTGAGGAAAGAGGTAGAGATTTGCGGACAACGCCATGGTTTTATGCTGAGACAGAGTGGCACAAATGCAATATTTGCATTGAGGATGTTGATGGAGAAGTACAGAGAGGGTCATTGTGTTTTTGTAGATTTAGAAAAGGACTATGACAAGGGTGCCAAGGGAGGAATTGTGGTTTTGTATGAGGAAGTCAGAAGTGGCAGAGAAGTATGTTTGAATGGTGCAGGGTATGTATGAGAACAGTACAACAGTGGTGAGGTGTGCTGTTGCAAGGACAGACTTTCAGGTAGAGGTAGGACTGCATCAAGGATCGGCCCTGAGCCCCCTCTTGTTTGCTCTGGTGATGGACAGATTGACAGATGAGGTCAGACAGGAGTCTCCATGGCATTGTGATCTGCAGTGAGAGCAGGCAACAGTTAGAAGAGAAATTAAGATCAGTCGTAGTAAGACCGAGTACATGTGTGTGAATGAAAAGGGAGAACAGTGGAATGGTGAGGTTACAAGGAGCAGAGATGGTGAAGGTGGAGGAGTTTAGATACTTGAGCTCAACTGTTCAGAGCAGTGGAGACTGTGGAAGAGAGGTGAATAATAGAGTACAGGTAGGATGGAACAACTGGAGAAAGGTTTCAGGAGTGATTTGTGCTAGAAGAGAGTCAGTTTAGGTGAAGGGAAAGGTTTACAGGACAGTGGTGAGACCAGCCATGATGGCTGGATTAGAGCACTACACAGACAAGAAGGTTTGGAAAAAAACTAGAGAAGCCTGATTAAAATGGTTTGGACATGTTCAGAGGAGGGAGAGTGATTATATTGGTTGAAGAATGCTAGAGATGAAGCTACCAGGTAAGAGAAGAAGAGAAAGGCCAAAGAGGAGATTTATGGATACAGTGAGAGAGGACATGGAGGTGCTTGGAGTTAGAGTTGAGGATACAGAGGACAGTGTGAGATGGAAATCGTTAACTCGCTGTGGCAACCCCTGAGAAAAGGGACAAGACGAAAGGAGAAGAAGATTCTTCATTTAATGAAATCCCTCATGAGTCCCTCATGTTTGTCATGATTTTACACGTCAATATTATCATTAAGTAGAAATTAATAATTTAAAGTAATTTTTAGCACTCTTAATAGTCTAAGTGGACATATACGGTATGGGACAGACATCAGCTTTATTAATGTCTTTGTACATTCTTATTCATCACTCAATCAAAATTAGAGGACAACTGAATTCATTTAAGAGGCTGTTACCAGAGATAAAAGTTCTTCAAAAATAACTATTCAGTTGCCCTCAATGTAGCTATTTCCTTCAGCTGGCTTTGTTTACATCCCCTGGTTGAATGCCATGCATTGAATTATGTGAGTTTCACATGCTGGTGTTTCAAGGGGGAAGATATTTACTTTCAGTGTCACCTTACCCAGTAAAGTGACAATGATATTATTATGTCCTAGATCAGTGATTCCCAAACCTTTTAAAAAGTCACAAACCTTCACAGACCAAGTCAATAAACATTATTTGTTTACTGATATAATTTTTACCATTATTGAAGATCAATGGTCACTAGTGATGTCTGAATGATAATCACAACAAGTATTTACATTGACTTTAAAAACGAAAACGGAAAACCAACAAAAAAGAAACTGAACTCTTGAAAAACACGACGTGAGCTGACCCAAAAACAATCTTTTCAGCCCACCAGAGGGTCACGACCCAGTCTTTGAGAAACAATGCACTACACCATGGCAAATAGATGCGGTGATGACCTGTTAAGAGAAAATATGCGGCTAAGTTGCACGTAGAAACAAAATCCTGTTTCGTTTTTATTACGGCTAACAATCCAAAATATAAGAAACACAAATTATTCTTTCCTTGAGACCAAGTAGATCTTCAATGTCATTTCCTCTATTCTTCTACTCACTGGGGTGAAATAGGAGTGGCATAATTAAAAGTATTCGTCAGGTTTCTTGGACCCTTGACTTAAACATCGTCAGCTGACGTGTAGCTTCTACAGAGGTAATGACCCCCTGCTGCCTATAAACCAGGCTCTTTTTACTTATCTTTATAGTTCCTTTCTCTAAGAAAATCAAATGCTTAATTCTATTTGTAATAGTGACTTTGAATGAAGCTTTCAGCTTTTACCCTCAAGCTACAGAAACATAACCTGTTGTTAGAGATCAGATGTAACAGAATAATAAGTTGAGCCTTTTTATTTTGTAATGCTGTATTCAGTGTTTTACATTTAAGGGACGGCGCATCACGGTGAAAAGTACAGAGGAGGAGGGAGATTTAAAAATACATGAGTCAGAACAGAGGAAGGCTGATAGAAAGTCAAGAGAGAGCAAGAGAGCTGCTGGACATATAGGAGCGATGAAGGGAAACGTCTGAGTATGAGTCAGAGCAAACATGACACGACAGTCAGCCAGGAAACAACCAGGCTGGCTGAGTGGTCTTATGCATCTCACACACTTTAATTAAAATGGATTGGGAAAGGGAGGAGGAGATGGTTGCTATGGTGACCAAGTAGGACGAAAAAGATTTCTAAAGTTGTATGGAGTGAGCTATTTTCTGCATTTTTGTTTTGTTTTGGTTTTAGTGAATGTTTGGTTAACTTTTATTTACGATGAAAATTATAATGAAAAACAAAAGAAATAAAACTTAACCCTTAATTGGTAGAAAAAAAAGAAATAGGAAATAATTGAAATAAGTGGTAATGAAGTACATTTACAATTATGCATTTAGCTTTCATCCAAAAAAGAAGGATACACGGAAAATAATTAACACCATTAAGCATGGGTGTAGAACCCAGATTTCTCGCTGTTATGGAACCAGTGTAATCAACCAATTAGTAATGAAGAATACAATTTGTATTTATTATTCTGATTATCAACTATGCAAAACTGCAATACTTGGTTGATAACTACCAGTGTGGCTGACCACTGCTTATTGTCTAGGTCAGTGGTCAGATACACAAAATGTTCAAAGACCCATTTTGGCCCAAAAAAAAAACAGATACCATACCTGTGCTGCAAAATTAAAAGCCTTATATAAAAGTAATATGAAAGCAACATAGGCTCTCAGTATATTAGCTATATAAATTATTATTAAAACAACTCTATGCACTATGAGCATAAGCATGAATGGATAAATGTTTATTTTCCCTGCAGTGCATCCTGGATAGAATGATACACCACATGACCACACTGGTGTACAATATTGGTGCTTCAAGTTTAAATTTCATTACAATATTAACGTTTTATGTTTTGTCGCATTGAGTAAATCAAAGAAAGACAAGCAATAGATATACAGATTTTTTATGTTGTTTTTTTTATTTTTGAGTGTTCAAGAAATAAAAAAATAGGATGGGCATTAAAGGCCTCCTGTAATTTCAGACCACAATATGGAAATAAAATAAATAGAGTAAAACTTATTAATTAGTATAGTCTTTTTTCATGGAAATATTGTGTATTTTAAAAAACATAAAAAAAAGGTTAAAACTAGAGATGCAACGATTGCAAAATTCTTGGCCAGTACCAATTTTATATCTAAGAAATAATAAGAATCATACAGTAGACATCATATTTGCTTGGGTTGTGAGGAAAACATCAAAAATAATTAATAGAGTTTCAATCGTGGCCCCTGAGCAGATTTTTATTTTCAACACACAACACAGTGGAGATGAACTTAACGTACTGTAGCTCAAAATCATCATCCAGCCAGCTGTAAGTCTCAACTTTCACACTAAGCTCAGGTTTGAATGCCAAATATCCATGGTAAAACCTCTTGGTGGCTTCAAGCAGTTTGCACAAATGGCTTGACACGCTCTCAAACAACACTGGCAGGGCGGAATCAGAAAAGTACCGCCTACTTGGAAAATTGTACCATGGACTCAAGTGTTTCACCAGGTTTACAATGCATTCATCCTGTACAACGCTTCATTTTTCTACAGGTGGTTTTGGACCCTCAACCCTGTGGTTGCTGAGACTCCGGTGCGCCCTCTTCTTAGCAGCTGTCTCTTCTTTAAATTTGCTAAAAAAAAAAAAAAATGGGGCTTCTTTTCTATGTGCAGTATTAAGTTTGATGTCCCAAATATCTTAGTCGTTGACTCTCCACGGCTTACTTTTGATTTGGAGCCATTACAAACAACATGTTTAGGTATGTCCTGGCACACTGTAAAAAATCTGATATGGGCGCGTCGAGCTGCCATCACCGCACATGCATGTCAGTGTGACGGCTGAAACTGGGAATTTACGACCGTTTTCGGCCAATCAGCGATTTAGATCGGTGGCCAATTGACCGATGCATCTCTAGGCAAAACCTTTGAAAAAAAGAACCCTAGGACCATTTTTGGTCCATTTTGATGCCCTTTCAGTCCTTTTTCTATTTTTAGAAGACATCTGCAATGAGCCACTAGGGGCGTGCTAAAGAGCTGCATGTGGCTCTGTAGCCGTGGGTTGCCGACCCCTGGCCTAGGTTAAAGATGATCGCCTCAGTCTTGGTTACTCCTCACTGTCCTATAGGTCCTAGAGATCACCAGCCTCTACAAGAAGGTGATCACTAGGCTGCTGGTTCAAGTCCCTACCTCTGTGTATAGAGCATATTTCCCCATTGTGTGCTCGGTTTGCTCAATGTACTCTACACTGAACAATGATATGAATGAATAGTAAACAGTTCTTTTCTAAATATGCAGCCCGGCCATGGACTAGCAAACTTTCCAGGTTGTAATGCACACAATTCATTCATTCATTCATTAAAAGATCTAAATGCACACCTCATGCAGTTTAATGAAACTGAAGTGCTGCTTTTCACATGTTTTTAGTACGAGCGACTGGTAGGATTTAGTAGTTCAAACCACTCCAGTGCTTAGCGAAGGTCTCCTCAGACCACCGTTGAGCATTAGGAGCCTGGCAGCAGTTCATCATTCACGCAGGATGAGGGTGATTACTTGGCTACTGTATTCTCGGTCCCGGATCTAAATATAGCTGAACAGGGGAAGGGCAAGGCCTTAGGAATGACAGTGATAAGGCATGTGATTGTCCTTGGGTTTGGCAGCAGCTTTATTCCATATGTATCATGCGAAGATCCCAGGTACAACTAATACTGTGTGTGTAAAACTTAAAAAGAAAAAAAGTATTGAGCTTATTAAAGGGGTTACGTTCCAAGATCTACTGCAAGATGGAAGGAAAAAAAAAATTCTCATACATATTTACTAGGGATGTGAAGATTAATCCTTTTGGCTGGTTTAGCGTTCTGTGACCTTCACGATCCAAGTGTATCTGTCCAAAAAGCCCCGATCGGTCAAAATGCAGTAAAACGATCAGATGGTTCGGATCATTTTGGTTTCCTGCTCCAGAGCCCTGCGCACAAACAGACCTTCCTCCCACGACAACAGCAAGCCCACAGACATCTATTCACACACGTCTATCCAGGTTGCGTCTCTTTGAGTGTGTGAACTGTGACATGGGCTGATTTGATTGGAGTTCAGGTGGTGGGTATTTTTCTGTTCTGAGCAACATGGCAGACAACGCAGACGAACTTACAGCAATTCTCATTCAAAGTCGAAGGTTCAGATATAATTTATGTCTTTCTAGAAGGATGGAAAGATAGATAAAAGCAACACAATTTACCGACTCTGTAGAGCAACAATGGAATACACTGGAGGTCCGACAAATCTTAGCAGTCACCCAGAGAAACGACTGACTCTTGAACGGCAAGAACGACCAGTAATCAGAAGAGCAGACTGGATATAATACAAACGTTTTTTCAACTGCAATTCAGCAATAACTCAGCAAAGTCCAGGGCAATAACAGAATCTATCGCTCGCTATATTGCAAAACAATATCCAGTGTGACATTCTGGTTACAGGAGTGCTGTCTACAGCTAAACCTTTCTAAAACTGTAGGCATGTATTTCACTAAAATAAGTAGAGTGTCACCTGATCCTGATATACTTGTTAATGGTGATAAAATACAAATTGTCAATCAGCCTAAATATCTTGGGTTAATATTAGATTCACTTCTAATCAATTGTGTAAAACAAATCAAGTTAAATTTTGCACTTAATAATAATAATAATAATAATAATAATAATAAAAATTAGAACTATATTAATCCCTAGGGATTATCCTTCGGGAAATTAGACTTCTGCAATTAACCCATCACTGTAGTGAGCAGGGGGCTGCTGACTGGGCCAGCGCCTGGGGAGCAGTGTGTGGGGAACATGCTCAGGGCACCTCTGGTAACTTAGCGGTAGGGGGATTTGAACCCCCTACCGCCAAACATTATTAACAAATATTAACATATTTGAAAGGTTAATGCAATACGAAAGGAGGTGCCAGATGAAGCTGATAAAAATTCTTAATTGAATAAAAAGTGTTTGCATATGCATTTTCTATTGTAAATGTATTTTTTGCTTCTTGCCAGGGGACTACAGATGAAAACTAGCCTTTGGCCAATTCTTTCTTATTTAACCATGTGTAATCATAGATTTATGAAATTGCATTTTCCCCTTTTAAACTAAACCTAATTGGATCGAACTGGATTGATCATTTGACATTTTTTATGAATTGTTCCTGAATCGGATCGTAGCCTGTGAATCGAGATTTAATTCAGATCATATCGTTATGTGAGTGAAAATTCACACCCCTGATATCCATTGTATTACCCTTTCCCATGTTACAAAGCTTGGACATCCAGTGCTATGAACTCCTTGGGTTATTGTGGTTGCCCAGATTCCAGTGCACAGTAAAAAAAAGTCCAATCTGATCACGTTGAGCTGCCGTCACATCACGTGCATGTTATTGTGACTGCCAAAACCCAAGTTTACAACAATGACCAGTCGGTCTGGGCTTGTTGGATATAAAAACAGCGTTTTTAATAGGCAGCCAGTTGACTGGTGCATCTCTAGTATTAGTGAAGCATTCCTTGTTAAATTAAATATCAGAAATCATTCATCGGTGGTGTAAAAGATAGCAATAACACTGGTTAATGCATTTATTTTTATTATTGTATTGAAATGCATTTGGGTTCCTTTGAGTTCAGTTTCTCAGTTTTACATTTCAAAAACCTGTCACCGTCATTTTATCCATGTTCCACATTTAAGTACTGCATCAATCTCCTAAAAGCCTTCAAGGCTTAGCGCTGCACGTCCCTTCATTGACCACTCTGATCAATATGCTTCTCCTTAGTCCCTCGCCTACACAGCATGCACAGCAAGTCAGAGTAGCAGCTATAGATTTTTGGTCAAACACACACATAGTTCCAGTGACAAGAGTTACAATGAAACAAAAGAAAAATAATCTAATCAGTCCACATGACATGATAGACCCCCTACAAAATAGTAATAGTCTTAAAAGTATTTTCCAAGTGCTTTCAACCAGAGCAAAGAGAAAATAACACAGCTTTTTTTAAGACATCCTTGGATGCTTACTATATTTTATTTTCTACACAAAATGAAAATATTACACAAAACACAAAAACTACCAGGGTAAAAAAATATTACCCCCCTACATCCTAATAGTGAATTGTGTATCCTTTTTCATTGGATAACTGCCTGTAGATATTTGTGGTAAATTTCAACAAGTCAAGACACCTTATTTGAGAAACCCTGGCCCATTCTTCTCTGGCAAAACTCTCAACTTCCTCCAGATTCTATGGTTTTCTGGCTTGGACATTTTTCTTCAGGTCAACCCACATAAATTCTATAGGGTTTAAGTCAGGGCTTTGTTCAGGCCATTCAATGACATTCAACTTGGTCGTCTGGAGATAGTGCTTCACCAAGAGACGTGTGTTAAGGATTGTTGCCATATTGGAAGATGAAGAGACGACTAAGACCCAGTTTAACTGCTGACTGTTAAAGGTTTTCCTTCAAAATCTCCACACAATTTTCTCCATTCATGATTCCTTCCACTTTGACAAGATTTCCAGTTCCAGATGCATTGAAGCATCCCTACAGCATAATACTCCCACCACGGTGTTTCACTGTGGGGATGGTGTTCTTTTGGTTGAAAGCTTCTCCCTTTTTTCTCCAAACTCAAGCGGTGTCTCAGATCACAACACACGCTTCCACAATGACTAATTCGTCTTCAGGTTGTCTCGAGCTAACTTGAGTCTGGCTTGAAGGTGTCTTTTCTTTGAAAGTCAAATTTTTTCTTGGTCTGCAACCACATAGTCCATTCCTGTGGAGAGCTCTAGTGATAGTCTTTTTAGAGACTATGTCTTGGCAGTTGTTCTGGGGTCTTTAAACACCTCCCTTTCTTTCCAGTGTCTTTAAAATCTTTCACTGTCTGCCTCTGCCGGCCTTGTTCTGCAAAGTGTGGCTAATTTTGAATTTCCAGATTAAACCTCTAACTCTAGTTCTTGACACTTGAGAATGCTAGGATATCCATTTATATCCTTTTACTCTTTTGTATGCAACAACAATTCTTTTCCTTAGCTCTAAACTAATTCTTTCTTTGTTTTTGCCATGTCCCTTTCTCATCTGACAGCTCAATGACCTATACTGAGGCTTATGTACCATGTTTTACCTTCACTGTGTGAAATCACCTGGTTTCACCAGATCACAGCACCTGTGAAGGTAAAGCGTATGGCCGCACCAATGTGTCTTGTGCAAGGACTTAATGGATGATCCTTTTTTAAAGGGGGCTGATAATAATGTCCCTGGTCATTTTAGCTTTTTCCTACATAATAATGTTTTGGTGCATAAATAATTTGGTCCTTCTAACAAAAACTAGCATGTTTAGAAATGCTCTGTTAAAGATTCCTTATTGTATTAAAATGGTAGCTGGGGAACATTTTGAAGAAACTTTAAATTTCTTAGGGAGGCTAATAATTTTGTCCTCAGATGTAGGTGTGGGAGGTGTTGCAGTTTATCTCCATTATGTTCGCAGCAGGAAAGTGTTGAAGCATGAAAAAAATATGTACTATAAAATGTCTGCTAATTATCCCTTATGTTCCTTAATAACTATGGATCACTTCCCACTTTCCACATATTTCTTCAGATTACAATAACAATGATGTAAGAGATGTATTCTTTTTTGCTTTGAAAATATTTGCGAAACATTTTTATTACATTATTTTAATATCATAGATTTCTATTTTCTCTCGTTTTACACTTGCTACCTCTTTTAAATAAATTGAAATATTATATACCATATTCCCTTTGCAGTTGCTGGATTTGCAGTATTATTTTTCAGGGGTTGCCACAGCTAGTCAACAATTTCATCACTTGCATCAATAAATCTTCTCTTTGTTTCCTAACTGGTAGCTCCATCTCTAGGATCATTCTTCTAATATGACAACTTTCCCTCCACTGACCATATCCAAACCATTTTAATCTAGCTTTTTCTCCAAACCTCCCTGTCTGTATTGTCCCTTTAATGCCCACATTCCTGATCTTGCACACCCTTGTCTCTCCTAAAGATTCTCGTTAGGACAAAGTTTTCCACCTATTCCTAGCATCTCTAATCTATATCTATCTAATCTAATCTTAGGTGTCACAACTGTCCTGTAAACCTTTCCCTTCACCTTAGCTGACACTTTTTTCCAGTTGTTTTATCCTGCCAGTACTCCTTTATAGTGTATATGTATGTATATGTATATATATGTGTGTGTGTGTGTGTGTGTGTGTGTGTGTGTGTATGTGTGTGTTTGTATGTATATGTACAACTATCTAGATACCTTCACAAATATATCAGGAGTCAGAGGACATGTCATGTACTGTCCAATTTATGAAATGAGTCACTTCTCAGAGAAGAACACAAAATATAAACCAGTGTCATACCATCACAGTATCTGTTTTGGCAGATGTTGCAGGGAGGAAATCACAACCTGTGCACCAGCTCTCATCCACACACCATTTCCAGCTCAGCGAGCTAACACACCCTGGCGAGATTCGTCTGACCTCAATATAGCAGGGAAGGAACGAAGTGCATAAGTGTAGGTGTGGATGTGTATTTGTTGTGCACGTCTTTCGTCACCTGTGTGTCATCTGTGTGTCATCTGTGTGTGACAGGCCATAAGTAATGCTCGCAGGTGGGAGATTTCACTGCTGCTGGTCCTTAGGGACAGAAAGATGCAGCTTGGCGGTGACAGGTCTGGGTCTTCCCAAAGACCGCTGCGTGTTTGTACACCACATGGTTCATGTGAATGGAGGGGAAGGCAGTAACTGTACTGTAGGTGATGCCTTTTGTTTGGAATGACAGCTGGATGCATCTATCTACAGCAAACACGACAACAATACTGCCAGTCTTCTCTTCACCGTCTTTGTTGTGATTATCTTAATTGTTTCGCCTACTCTCTGAAAGTCTTTACATCTGTTATAGTCTGTTCATTATTTTCTAATTATTCAATAGACTGGATGACAGAGGGTCAGATAATAGGTTCTAATAAACCCAATCTATAAAATGCACATCTTTCTCTCTACAGACTTTATTAGTTATAAAATACATAAGATTTTCTTAATTATCTATAAAGACCACTATTCCACTTGAACAGACTTGTCATCATACTTACAACATATACATCAAGTGTTGTGTGGGTTAATGCAGGGCTGTATAGCTATATTAATAGCTATATTAATCACAAAGTAGCTGTGGCTTTATCATTATTAATCACTGTGCTTATTAAGTACTTTTTTTCCATATAGTGATACCTTAAGATACAAGCACAATTTGTTCCCAGAACATGGTCTTTATTCAATTTGCTCATTTCTCAAGATTTTCCTATTTAAAATACTGGAAAACAAATATCTTTTATTGTGATGTGTAATATGCTATATTTGTTATAAATATAAAATACAGGTGGAGGAGGATGATGACAACCACAGGCAGGGAGTGACGATAAAGGACCTTTGTTGTATGTGTTCTTGATTCTGAAAGATTTACTCTTATCCCAAATTTAGCTTTCTGGCTGATTTGTATTTTGGAATTCTTCAAAAATTTTGTAATAACCAAATTTGAGATAGCTGGGCAGATGAAATAATATCAACAGTATCAAAACGCAATATGATTTTAAATGAAGCCATTAAGTGGTGTATAGATGTAGATAGCGATAAAACAGTGATGTGGATTCCACGTTATTGCCGGATGGAGATAGAATTAAAGCCACGGTGATGCCGTTCCTCATAACAGTTTCCATATTAGAGCCATTTATCACTGTGTTTCAGTATCTACACTGCAACCAGAGCCTGGTTGCTGTCTCCTACTCTAGTATGACCGCCTTAGTTATGAGATGTCAGCATATAGTTGCAAAATAATCATTTAAAAAAGCATATATGTACTCTGAAATACTGATTACTGTGATACCTCATGGAGCATCATCAGGGTTTCATTAGTCTCTGATTCAGATATAGTTCCGCTCAAAGAGGAATCAGAAAAGATGGGATATTATGGCTGGCTTTGGCTGAAGCGGCACCAACTAATTGTGACCTTGAATTTACTGTGGTATTTGTACTTATTTAATTTTGACTACCGTATATTAGTATATTGTATTAGCTTTTAAGAGGCACATTATGTGATTAATCAGAGGCAAGCTGTGGGATGTTTGTTATTACAAATTTTACAAATCTGCTTACTTTGTGAATGATACATTATTTATTTTTTGCCTCGTTGTTGTACTCAGTACAAGTAAAGTAAATTAAGTAAAGGCAATGAAATTCACCAGGACTCTATGCTTTCCCAACTGTTCCTCTGGGAATCAATATTTTAAAAGTCACAACTCAAGCCAATAGAGATTACATCTATATCATTGACCATTACTGAACAATTTTCATGAGTATCAAGTTATAACCAACAACAAACTGCAAAAATCATCATAAACTGCGATTCCTTCAGCACGTAATTCTAGTATAAACTCAAATTGTTCCGATCGCTGAAACGTAAGAAAAACTGTAATTGAAACTCGGACACAAGATGTGAGAGACGATACACTTGACTATAGCGACCCATTCTTCGGGAACCAATGCACTACACTATTGCGATAACATTGCATTGATGACTGGCATGGTTAATGAAGAGGAAACACAAATGAGTTGTAGTGAATCTATTATGTTTACATACAGTAATTACCAACTGAGTTGCCATTGTAATAGTACTGGCATTTTCTAATATGAAATTATCACAGCATAGGCAAGGGTCTATGGAATCAGGTCCACCTGTTAAAGCATAGGCATCAAACAACGCTATATTATCAGTCGTGAGGTTCTCTGCAAACACCAGTTGCACATAATTAGCATTCAGCATTCAGCAGTCCTGACAAGCCCTTAGATTTGACGACTTCCCAGCATAATGTAAAGCAAATGTGCTGGCATATACAGTCATGGAAAAAATTATTAGAGACCACTCTGCTGTTTTCTTCAATTCCTTGTTCATCTTAATGCCTTGTTCCACTAAAGGTTTATCCCCTGGGGGAAACAATGAACACAAAACCATGCAATGCTAGTGATGTAGGAATGGAAGTGATTTTTGTCTCTGTCAATAAAACCATGCAAAATGACCAGAAATCAGCTCTAAAATTAAACTTAATCATGAGCCTTTTTTGTTGTTATTATATTTGTCCAGATTAATGTAGATTAAGTGGAAGCAGACTTTTAAATGGACAAGAAATTAAAGAAAGAGTGGTCTAAAAATTTTTCCATGACTGTATATGCAAATAAATGTTAGAGCTGCACAATGACTGGACACAAGACAAAAACAAAGGGTCTGGAGATAGTACATGTGTCACACTGCCAGGAATCAATGTGTCATAGAACTGCTCACACATGAAATGGATTCTGTCAGTTTCCTCCTCCTTAATGGTCACGACACAGATATAGTGGGACAGACAGAAAGACAGAGAGAGAGAGACAGGTTATTGTGGATAATCTGAGAACATTAAACCCATTAGTGGAAGCCTGATGGGTGATGACAACAGCACTACACTGCATCAGATATGTGATGAAACTGATTTTTTTTTTACTAAATAACTACCTGGAATTAATTCATATTAATTTTCTTCCAGAAAAATAAGACTAACATATTGGTTATTTACCATGATGGCCATTGTCAATCACAAATATAGAGATTATATTTTTTTTGAATCATGACTGATTTACTTTTTCACTTGACATGTCACTAACCACAAGGTCTTGTTGATGGGTAATGACCTACCCTGTGGCCAAAAGGAAATAACTGAAACAAACAGCAGTGCATTCAAAACATGGATATTTAAGTAGCTTAAGCCAATTGCCAGAAAATATAGCAGAAAACACCAGATTGTGTTTGTCTTTATCACATTTAACTAAGGTCTCTGTTTGAGGTCCCCTGCTCCCTATGGTGATGGCTTAAATGCAGAGGAAAATTTCCTGAAGGATACTCTGCAGGGATTAATAATAAAGTTCTATTGTATTCTATTGTTTCATCACTGTCTTCACTTCACTGAAAATTAAGAAAGGCATGGACCCTGGGGCTTTTTTTTTTCTTTTTTTTTTTCTTATTTAATTCAGAATGTTCCCACTTTGTAGCATGTGTACAATCACTTTGTAGCATGTGTACAATCAAGGAGGGAAAAGCTGTTTCCAAAATATCAGGTACTTCAGTTAATAATAATACTTCCAAACCAAATATTAATTTGTTGGTGCACGCTGAACGTCACAGTCTGTCTACAGAGTGACTCATCTATGAATAAAACACTCACTGAATGCAGCTTTGCCATTTAGCATCCATTCTTTGTTGCAATAATTTGTTTGTAGATAATGAGGCGACTCACATAAACGGAAATAAACCAATGTTTAGTGATGTAAAATATTGGGACCGTGATGTGACCAAGAGTCAATAACTCTATAGAAAACAAAAAGTATATTTGGCAAAATAATAGCGTCTCCCCCATAATCTCAACCCTGATGATGATGATTTTGTTATTGACAGCAATGTATGTTATAGTTGTCAAAACAGATGCTTTGCTCATCTGGTGTTTCAGAACACACTCACATGGGAGTCGGAAGACGCTTAATTAGCGGAGCGAGTGGAGTCGGCAACAGCTGACAACACCCTCAACCACTAAAATCCAACTATGCAATTAAAGAGAGTTGAGAGTTTTCAGTGTTGGAGCAAAAATCCTCAGTGGAACCAGACTAATAAAGAAAAATTGGTTCATGTCTCTAAACCGTTCTTTTGCAATAGAAACACTAGTAGCTCCATCTCTAGGATCATTCCTCTACCAATGTATCTGCTGTCCCTGATCATGTCCAAACCAGCGTAATCTAGCTTCTCTAGCTTTTTCTCGAAATCTTCCTGTCCGTGTTGTTCCTCTAATGATCATATTCCTGATTTTGTCCATCCTCGTCTCTCCTAAAGAGAGTCTCGAGTGTCAGAGGTGACAATAAGTGTCTACTAGTAGATCACAAAGGGAGGCCTAGTAGATCATGAACAATTACATTTAAAATCAAATATATACATATATTTAGTTTATTTTTCGAGGACTAAATTAGCAATGATACAGTCATTAATCCATTTGGGGCCATGCAGCTAAATACACTCAATCAATAAAACCTGAACAAATTAAAACAAAACAAACAAAAAAAAAAACCTCTTATTGTCCTTCTGATTTATTTATTTAAACTGTCGTTTCCCTAGTTTCTACACAGGGCGCGGACTAATTAAGGACAACGCTCTCTTTAGCCTTTTTGCATAATTGATGCAGGGTTTTGTTTTTTTAAGATATACAAACAAACACAAACAAATCCCTGGTTTCAATTCGTTTTGAGAAAGCTCCATATTTACACACTAGCGCCGAGAGAATTAATGAGCAACATGAAAATCTAATAGGTCTGGCACAATTATTTCAAAAACCTCTGCTTTAATGATTACAAACAACATCTGTGTTTTTCTCCCAATTCCATTTTGTCCTTGCGGATGAGGTTAATACTTTTATAATAAAACATAATAACGACCACAGGATGGAAAATATAAAATATAAAAATATAGATTTCAAGATTAAGCATTGCAACACGAAAACGCAAAAAAATAACAATGTAGGGCAGTGTTTTTCAATCCACAAACATCTCAAACATGTTTTACCAGCCATGATGGATGGAATAAAGACACGAGCAACAGGCAGAAGACAGGAGGCAGAGCTGGAAGTGGAGGAGTTAAAGATGCTGAGGTTCTCTTTAGGACAGACCAGGATGGAGAGGATCAGGAATAATGAGATAAGAGGGACAACACAGACAGGAAGGTTTGGAGAAAAGGTTTGAGAAGCTAGATTGAGATTGACATGTTCAGAGGAGGGACAGAGGATACATTGGTGGGAGAACGATCCTAGAGATAGGGCTATCAGGTTGGAGACAAAGAGGAGATGAATGCAGTGAAGTCAGAGTAGAAGATGGAGAGGACAGGGTTCAAAGGATAATGTTTATTCGCTGTAGCAACTCCTAAATAAAGAACAAAAGATGAGGTAGAAGAAGGAAAAATATGTCTAGTGCTGCAGTGAATAGTGGGTAGCCACTGTCTTTTCTACAAAAGGTCAGTTCACTGTGCTCAAGGAGATATTGTCCCAGAGATGGATAAACTACCGGGCTGGAGACAAGACAAGAGGAAGGCTATATAGGAGATCGATGGTTGCAGTGAGGGAGGACATGGAGGTAGTTGGAGTCAGAGTAGAAGATACAAAGAGACAAGGGAAAGGGACAAGCTGAAGAAAGGAGACAAGCCATTTCCCCAATTTTAGCTTATCAATCCCCTGTACTTTGTATCCACATTTCAGAAGGAAGAAAAATAAAAACCACCCCACACTCTAGAAAAAAACCCTAATACTCTACTTCAGGGATTCTTAACCTTTTTGGCACCGAGGCCCAATTTTTTCAGTGTCAAGTGACCTGGGGCCCTTAATAATAGCAGTTCAAATTTTTCACGGCCCTATAGGGGGCGCTTGCGGCCCAACTTTGGGCCGGGGCCCAATGGTTCAGAATCCCTGCTCTACTTTACTCAAACCAGGCAACACCCTGAGACAGAAACTGGTTCATCCCAAAGACAAGATCCCAAGATACAAGCTGGACAACGTGGTTTATGCCATTCAGTGCAGCGAGGAGTGTTTGGACCTCTACATTGGGGAAACCAGGCAGCCATTACACAGATGCATGGCCCAATATAGAAGGGCAAACACCTCAGGTCAGGACTCTGCCGTTCACTTACACCTAAAGGCCACAAACCACTCTTTTAAGGCCCAAGACGTTCGGATCTTGGCCACAGAAGACACGTGGTTTGAGAGAGGTGTTAAAGAAGCCATTTTTGTCAACCTGGAAAAACCATCCCGCAACAGAGGTGGTGGTTTGAGACACAACCTCTCACCCACCTACAAAGCCCTTTTGGGAACATTACCCAAAAGATTCCACTCTCATCAACCAGTTTCGCATATTAACGAGCCGTGTGACCAAAACCACTCCAACAATGACGGTAACGACCCATCAATACCCACCCAACGACTGGTATCACACTTCACAAGTATCCCCAGGTCCACCCAACAGGAGGGACTTGAAACACCCCTTCCTCCTCACTCACAGTATATAACTTCTGTTACTCCCCACTAACAGTTAGAACTGAAGAAGCCTCTTGGATGAGAGGTGAAATGTTTTCCAATAAACTGATTGTCCGGTTGCCGAACTAAAACTCATTTACCTAATACTCTGAACTTTATATTAGCGCTTTGAGATGTAGTTTAAACAGGATATTTCTGAGTCAGTTGGCTGCTGTCTGTGTTCCTGTATTGTGCAAGTAAAAAAAAAACAATCTATCTGAAGAAGTTCTTTCAAGTAGAACATCCCCCTGTGGCAGCCCGTTCACTATCTGCCCTTGTTAAGCATCTCTACCCTCTTCATCCCACATCCTGCCTTCCCTCTTCTCCTTCTCTCTGGGACTTGGTCAGTGCTTAGCAACATGTCTCACCATGCAGTCACTCAAGTGCTGCTGAGTGGATATACACAAGCACTTCATGGTACACAGTTTACGGGCCAATTCATGTGCGAATGCTTAATCTTGGGTCGTCACAGAAACAATCTTTATGAATATAAACCGGTTCTATATTCATAAGGACATTTACTGCTGTGATCAATAACTTTTCACCTGTGTTTTCTCCAGATTCTTCTTATTCTTCTAACCAATTAAGGTTTGCGTCAGTTACATCTCTCTTTGCATTTGATCAGTTCATGCAGTCCTATATCTTTTTTATCCTCTTCCTCTGGTCAATTCTTCCACCTTTGCTCTCATTTTCGCCTTCATCTTCCACCTCGGATAGCTGCTGTAGCCATGGAAACAGTCAAAGTGTGTGGTGACGAAATAGATTTTGTAAAGGCCAAACCATGGATCACTTACCTGAAATACGCACACAGACACACCAGACACGCTCCATCTTTTCTCCTAATGTCACTCGAGAGCTTGCTCTAGCCTATATCTCAAATTCTGCAGAATCTTTTGGCCACTTATTTTTTTCTCTCAACACTGCATAAATGTTTTACGACCAGTGTTTTTCTGTTCAAATATTAATATTATATTATATATTAATCCAACCACCAATTAAATCACCTCCATGTAATGCTTGCTGTTTCTAACTGTAGCATTAGATGATGCTCATTTTGGTTCTGTAAGAATGTTTTTCAATATTTCAGTTTGCTCCTTTTCTGGTTGAGGTTCAACCTTGAGCCAATCAGACTTTGCAGTGGACCTAATTCAGTTACTGTCAATTTCTGCATTGAGTACTTGGAGGTAACCTGCACATCTACATATCTATTCAACCAGTTCCAATTTATTGCATGAAAGCCACCAAAATGAGCAAGAGTTTATGTGTCGAAATTGCTAACTGTGAAGTTTTCCTCGATATTTGGGTGTAAGCTGTGTTCTATCTCTTTTTTCAACACCCCTGCACAAATATCAGTGCACCCTTCTTGTACAGAACATACCTCAAACTCTTGCGTTATTCATGTTTTATTCAATAAAATTATGCTAGAGATGGAGCTACCAGGTAGGAGATGAAGAGGAAGGCCAAAGAGGAGATTTATGGATGCAGTGCGAGAGGGCATGGAAGTAGTTGGAGTTAGAGTTGAGGATACAGAGGATGGAAATTGTTGACTCTTCAAGAAGATTCATGTTTTATTCAAGAAAAGAATTTCTGAGATAACTTCACTATTTTAGTATTTTATGCTATCAGAAACAAACTATTTTAGGTATCATCTTGATCAAGTGTTTGTGATCAAAATGTTATCATTTCACATTCTAACATATGGTATTCTCAGAGTTGCTTGCAGCCAAATGGTGGCTCTATGCAAGATCATCAAATGGGTTTCATCCCATCGAGTTCAAACAAATGCAACTGCAAGCCCTCTACCCCCACGTGGATTTCCTTATGCAAGTTTATTGTATAATCTGCCTTTGTTAACAGCTACGTTGGATATAAATAATTTAGTGTTGAGCTGCATCAATTGAGCAATCTGTGCAAATTGCTCAAAATCAGTACCTTCAGTAATCATGATCCCCCATTTCCAGAGCGTATTTATTCAAAGTTGAGACAAAAGTCACAATTTTACAGGAACGAAGAGCATGACAGGAAGCACAATTATCCTACGGAACGAAGCGTTCCTTCAAATTAGGAGACAAGATGTGACGAGAGCTTCTGAACAAACATTTGCTCAGTGCCTCAGCTGTTTTATTCTTTTTCTTCTTCTCTCTGCCTGCCTCTCTTTCTGCACCCTTTCAGAAATCGGGGCAACTGTGATTTAAGTGTTCCACCTCTTCAATCGCCATTCCATTTACGTCACTGTATTCTCTCATTCCAACACGTTAAGTATGAAATATTCTCCTGGAACTTGCTCTTTGCTTGGCTCCTAATTAAAATAAAAAATAAAACTCTTACTAAAGGAGCCATTTCAAAAATGTAAAAGTTCAACAACATATATAAAATAGTTCAGTAGTGTCTATCAAACCAAATACAAAGTGTGAACTGGTCTGTCACTTCATAGCCCTTGCAAGTCTGGCCAGCATCTCTGCCAAAGCAGTGAGTCAGCCATCTCCTCCCTGCTTGGATGCTGAGGAACTTGGTTACTAAGCAGAGGGAAAAATAACAGAGCTTCATATCTTTGTCTTTGGGGCAAATTCTGCTCTCCTCTCCATCTGTCTTTGGCTTTATCACCGCTTTTATTCCGTTATTCTTTCCTTATTGTGTTGTCAACCATCCCCCAACATCACGTCCGACCCATGCTTGGTCAATTCTCACTGGGTCACATCTGGAACTACCACAGCTTCTGTTGGAGCTTGTGGTCTGTTACATAATTACTTACTTACTTAATTACTTATACTTAATTCTTGTTCTTTTATTTTTTTAAAATGGATACATTAGTTTGACAAAATGCTTTTTCTGATATCCCTAAAGATAAACTAGTGATTCATTCTTATATCTATCTATTGTTACTGTCTGTTGGTGCATACAGCTGGGTGACTGTGCGTGTGCACCATCAATAACTCTGCATGGGCTTTGCAGAAATGGCCAGCTGCCTCTATCTTGTTTCATGCAGTTGCCAGCATATTGCAGATGACATTATCATATTGTGTCATTAAAGGGGAAGCACACATCCTTTTTCTCTCTTTCTTGTTATCACTCCGATATTCTCCCCTCTTTGACCTGCAGGTGGTGCTACATGTGCATTTGAAGCTAATGGATCTAAAGCATGGGGCAAATTGTAGTGTACATTAAAGACCATTAGAGTTTTCTCCAGGATACACTTAATATCTCCATAGGTAGTGATATCTTAATCGGCAGCAAAGGTATTGGACAGTTTATGAGTTGTGGTCATTAGTCAATACAACTTTACAGATGTTAACAAGCAAGCTAGATTATCAGCTAAATGCTAGCATATAAGCACCACCACAGTATCTTACCTGCATTAGCACAACGATCCAGACTCATTTGTGCAAACTAAGAGAGATCATAAAAACCATGAATAAAGGCTGACGTGCTAGGATGCTTTTAGAATGCTTGTTTACGCCATCTATTGCGAAAATGCTGGCATTACAGGGAAAAGGCAGATGCAGCATCCATCCAACCATCCATTTTCATGCATTTATCTGTTACTAGGCTCTGGGTGCAGCAGTCTCCACAACTTCCACTTAAATCATACTGCACCCTGGGGTGGTGTTTAAGAAGAGGCAAGCCAGGCAGCTAGGGTCCCAGCCAAAAAACAATTTGATTTCTGAACCTTTAGGCCAGGCATTCCCAAACTGTTCTGGAAAGAGGCACTGTGGCTGCAAGTTACCTCTTTTAATCAGGTTTAATCAACTGATCTCAATTTTCAGACAGCTGATCGGTCATGTTTTCTTGGTTGGTTGGAATAAAGTAGCCACAGCAGCCCTTTCTGGAACAGTTTAGTGATGCAGTCTCTGAGGATGTTCATTCAGTTGTTTAATTTTGTAGGGAAAAGGGAGATCATGGACACAACACAAAACTAATGTAGTTTAAATGGCAACTTCCTGGCTCTAGGAAACACTAAAAGAAAAACAGATTTGGTAATCAGTAACAATATCTTTTTAGACCAAGCAATAACAAAAAAACACTTCAACACAGAATGCTTCAACAGTTGTTGCTGTATGGCAAGATCCATTGTCATCCTGAAAAAAAGATTTCTTTCCAAATGTCCAAAATGTCAACATGAACAGGACTAACCTAACCCTAACCCTGACTGAAAATTAGCATGTTTTCCTCAGGCAGTCGTCTTTAGAAATCTCATTGGAACGGCACCAAAAGGTTACAGCATCATCACCTTGTCCAATGCAGATTCGTGATTCATCACTGACTTTTATCCATAGTCCACAGTTGTTTTTCCTAAGTCGACAGTAACCTTGTTCTTTTCTGTTATGATGATAGATGATAGAGAATGATGTCTTTTGTTTAGCTTTCTTGTGGGTAAATCCAATTTCCTTTAGGCAAATCCTTACAGTTTGGTCAAAGTCGTTGACTCCAGTTTCCTTCCATTTGTTTTGCTGAGAATTATCTGTTTTTATAACGTATTGCTTGAGTTTTCTGTCTTGATGCTTTGATGTCTTCTTTAGTCCACCAGTACAATTGTCCTTAACAATCTTTCCATGATATCCGTACATGGTCCATATTTTAGATACAGCTGACTGCGAAAAACCAACATCATTTGAAACACTGTGTGATGACTTCTTGTCTTGAAGCCATGATTTATGTCAGTCCACTTGGGGCAACAGCTCTCCAAGGTGTGAGTGCTCCTGTTGATGAGCAGATCTAATCTGATACAAATGGAAAATTTGTAAATTAAATTTTACAGGATGATTTCATATGTTTTTCCCTCCTGCTTGGTCTAAAAATTTAATTTTTACTTATTACCAAATCTTTTATTCTGAATTTGTTTTAGTGTTTCTTAAAGCCAGAAAGGTGCCATTTGAAATGACCTAATTTTCTATGATCTGCTTTTTTTTTTCTACAAAATTAAACAGCCAAATGAACATCCTCCACGCCTCGTGATTCCATACTTTTTGCCAGTGGTCGTAGCGCAGCCACTTATTGCATTGCACCGTACCGCCCTGCAGGGGGTGAACCTAAATCCCACTGGAGGAAACCCCTTTTAACTGGGATTTGAGCTTGCACAAGAGGTGAACCCTGGAGTTGGCAATAAAATGAATTTACAGTATCATTGGAACATGTTTGACAGGCCGGGTTAAAATAACCAATGGGCCACATCCAATCTCCAGGCCTTAGTTTGCCTAGGTCTGATCTAAAGCACTTTTTTGCATCAAATGAAATCCCAAGAAAGACAACCTAATAACCTTGCTGAAGATCACAGGTTACTTCCTGTGTCCTTCTTGAAATACATGAATAATGAAAAAATACATGGTTTATTTTTCAATTCTCCTACATGCAATTATATCAGGAAATTCTAAATCCCTTTTTCATTGAGGTCGGTAAAGGACCATCATCTAACCTTTTACTGCTTGGTCCGTCCCTATGGGGCTGCTAGCTTGAATCGTACCAATTGGAGCAGAGCTGACTGGATGTTAGTGAATCCTGGCTTTATGACACTGTCAGCCAAGGAAATTTCTAATTGGGAATATTAACTCATGCATCACATAAATGAGCATCTCAGAAAATGTAATGAGGTTAGCTCAGAGTTATAGAAACGGTGATATGGGATGAGTTAACATAATTGAAGGTGCAGTCGGTTGTGGAGTCTATAGCAGATGGTTATTTGATCTCTTTTATACCATAAAATTGCCATCACTGCAGATAAAGAGGAACAGCTTTTTTATTCAAGTGCTGCCATCCTCTGATTAACTGCGGTACTGCACCTCTGTGACTGCAGCCATTAATTAATTTTTGGAATGTTATTTTGTCCTCTAATAACTCAGATTATGACAGAGAGGATTTAGGACAGTCCCTTTGCCTGTTTCTTGCGCTACCACTGCTCCTCCTAAGCCTCATTTGATGCAACGTAAATGTCCTGAGTGTACGTTTTGCTGCCGGCAGTCAGAGTAATGTGAAATGGATTGACATTTTCAAAGGTCATCCTCTGCATTCTTGTCAATACACAACAGAATAATGGCTCCCTGACAGACGTAACGCAAGTGGATTATTTGTTCGTATTTGAAAAACGATCAGGGGAAGAAACCAACTAAGTCACTGCCAATGTTAAAAGTAAGAAGAGAGAAGCTTAGTGCAATCCTATAGGTTTATATTAACTATAGAAGTATTAATTCAATAATTCATTGAACTACATCCTCTTGCCGGTTTGCAGTGGGCAGTGGTCTCCACAACTGCCACCCAAATCTCACTCATCACAACAGCTAGTGAAGTAAACAAGTGTAAATAGATTACAAAACAAACACAGATAGTTCTAGTTTTGTTCTTGGTTGGAGTTATATTTCTGTACTTTATTAATCCTTCAACCCATCTGGGAGAAGACACAGTGATTATAAACAGAAATACAGTGGGCTGGACTTGGGCTGAACTTTTTGCTAATGTACCAAGACAGAGGGGAAGTTTTGGTACTTACTTCATAAACCATATTCCTGCCAGGGCTGAGATTAACTTATAATTTTCACCGCAAAAGTTTCTTCACTGTTCTTGGAATCCTCTTTACTCTACAAGTTGAGCAAAGACATCTTTACCTTTTTCCTTGACTGAATGTATAGTTGTATTACCATTATTATGATTTCGTGAGATAGTAGTGTTACCAAAATTGTTGATTCGCTGTGGCCAAGGGATAAGCAGGGGGAAAAAGGGGGGAAGCGATAGTGAAGATAGTGTTACCTCTGTAAAGATGCTTCACTATTTTCTCTCTGTATAGTTTACACAAATGTTCACCAGAAACATTCATCTTCACATGTCAGAAAAGAATAAAATGGATAAAAGGTGCTTAATCAATGCCTTATTTATAGTAAAAATAATATAATTTAATGGCAGTGCAGTGAGTTGTCTTAGATTAATCTAAGGCACCAGCTGATGCACATGGCTTCTATATTTCTTGTGAACTAACACAATAATATCATCACTCGAATTTAATACATTTCTAAAGAAATAAAAATAAAACTAACATTTGTCTAGAACCATTCCTAACAAAACATTATCCTTAACACAGAGTTGCTATGCAATACAAATAACTCTTATCTTCATTCACAGATTCCGTGCCATTCTTTTTTATTCCTGACATATCTTTGGAGTCTGCTTCTTGTAACATTTTACTTATATATTTTTCCTGATACAATTGTATGTACTTTGACAGTCGGACAACAGCAGGCAACTGTTTTTAAAATATTTATCCAATAACTGTTAACTTTATCCAGTCATTACGGAATTAGTCAGTAGGGGGTGCCATAACCTCTGTTTATTTTGTCGTTGGGGCTGTGTTTCAGGGTAGTTAAACTCTCACAAAAAAAATGAGTTCCAAAAGAAATGTATGTTTTCAGGAATTAATATTAATAAATATTAATGAATTAATCAATTAAATGTTGATGCCCTGAGGTGAAGTTACCCATTTTTGTTATAAAACATCTAATTGAAAGCACAATGTGAGGAGTATCAGTCTTCAGGTTAGGCTAGGTAAATCATGAACTTGCCACACTGGCTTGGACCACCCCTGAGAAGATTTTGAGGCCAGAAATATTGCAGAACATTGCAATGTCATGCCTATATAATAAATAATACCTCTGTATTTTGTCTTTCTTTTGCCCCATGCACACTCGAAGTCCCTACAGAAGTACATGCTCACCATCTGATCTATAATACTGGCTTTAAAACACACTGCTCTTCTTTCTATTACTATTATATATACTGTATATAAATTAAATAGACAATTGACTATAAACATATTATAGAAAATGCCATCACCTCCAGAACCTATTTCTATGTGTCTGTAACAGGGGTGGGCAAACTAACGCCCGGGGGCCACATGCGGCCCGTTGAGCCTTTTAATGTGGCCCGCAATCTCTGTCCAAATTAAATAATTTATTTATATTATAATTTAACTTCCGACTTTTCCCTACAATGCCTGCGTTTCCCCAGTAGATGACATTATAAAGGCTATTAGAAATTTTGTATTTTGGGTTTGATACATGACCTTTACTTGCCATTTATCTTAGCTTACATGAACGCTCCATCTCCCTGCTCTTGACTCGGCCCTGTGTTGAATTTTAGGAGAAATTGTGGCCCGCAGGTCAAAAAGTTTGCCCACCCCTGGTCTGTAAAGTCAAGAACTGCACAAAAGCAAACTTACTCCACATTTCCTTTCATACTTTTCACATCCGTAGCTGAGTTAAAAAGTCGTCTCGTTCGCTGAGTCATTTCTTAGTGTTCTTTTTCTGCGCAATGCCATAAGGCACATGGGCAGCTATTGTGCCCATCTCTGCTGCACCCTCCACATGGAACATCTGGTCGTCAAAGTAGATGTGCGGTCGGATCTTCTCTAGCATAGGACCTTTGGGTGCCCCTGCCAGGAACAAAGCCTCGTCGATCTCCAACCCCCAGGCCCTCAGGGTCTTTAGTGCCCTTATCCCAGAACTGGCTGCACTGCGAGCCGTTACCAAGAAGGTCCTGATTGGACAGTCCAGACGATGGCCTTTGGTATAAAACTTTTTCTGTAGTTTCCCCAGTGCTTCCAAGAATCCCTTCAAAGGACCCTAGTTGAGAAAGCATCATCGTTATTTTTCAGCATCCAACATACTTTTCAATTCTCAATACAGAGCTCAATGGGGTTGTTACACACATGGTCCAGGAGTGTGTCTTCATTTTCCCTCTCATGTTCAAAGAACTTGTCCAGCCCGTGGGCCTTGAAGATGCGTTCTGACTCATCAGAAAAAAGAACGGCATCACCGTCAAACGCCACCCTCAGTTGAGACTCTGAAACTTCTGTCAGCTTCTCTGGCATGAACATGGTGGCTGCAGCAATGCCTGAAGATAAACAAAGACCTATTGGTGAGAAAAAGTCTTACAATAACGGTTTACCACGAGACAGGAACCGGAATACTGTACTGTAGTATAATGCGACAAAGGGACGAATACATCATAATGTCTTCAATAGAGTGTTTAAAGTATCTGCAAAGTAACAAAACAAAAACTACCTTTAAGTCACCCCAGAGTATAAGTCGCACTAAAAATATATCTTTACAAAGAATTTAAACTTGTAATATATGCTAAACTAGTTGAGGATTTTTTCAGACATGAGTAGAAGATCAGGTTCCTCGTGGACAAAGCCTTGCATAGATTTCATCCTAAAAAGGGATGTACACAACTTTTTTGTTTGTACGTAAAGTCATATGTAAATGTCGTTATATATCATGAAGAATTCTTAAATATATCATAAAGAAGAATATAAGTTGCTCTGGTGAACAGTATAGTCACAACATTGCTTCCGAGCAGTTGACAGTGATACATATGCATGTATCTTTTTCAGTAATACAGGAGTATGACATACTGGTAAATAAGCTAAGAGGGCCTTCTTTTGGCTGTCGGCGTAGAAATAATACTGGTATAAAACCCAAAGAGTGCCATCTAGTGGTTGACAGGGTGAAAACTGTACATTTTCAGTCAAATAGGAGCAGCAGACACAGGTACACAAGCCTAAAGTGCCTAGGATATATCAATGTAATAAATGTGTGAGGTTAACATATGCATAAGATATAGTATGAAATTGATATGTTGAACTGCTGTTAACATTTGTGCAACATAAACACATAGTCCAACAAAAATCTTGTACCCGAACCTTTGTCAACAGAATGAAGTAGCACATTTGTCAGTGATACACTGACACCTCAGGGATGTTTAACCTTCACATTAAGTGTAGTTCATTTGTCACTGCTTTAGCAAATGAAATGTTACCATCTGTCAGTGTTCATTTTGGAGTGTGTCTCTACAGGTCGTACTGTGGAATTTGTCAAGCAGACCAGGCAGGAGAAATTGATATGTTGATTTATGGTAATGTCAGGATGACACATGGCAAACTGTCAATCAATGGTAATTATGGAAACAGGGGAGGGGAATATACCGTGAGTGAGCATTTTGGTTCACACTTATTTGCATTTAGATTGAAGGCTACAGGGAAAACAGAATATTTTAGCACCTGAAGACTTATAGCTCTGACGTCAGTTAAGTCTCTACATGTACATGGACTATAACAGATCGCATCCAATGAAGAATTATGACTCTACTGCATCGCAGAAACAGTTCTTAACTAGTTCTTGCTTTTACTACTAAGGGCATGATAATATGGTGCAGCCAGTGTGTTACACAGGGAAACAACTCCCATTCCCTGAGCTCATTACAGCAAACATTCCGAGACACAATATGCTTAACTGTTTGAGAATTTTTGAGTGTGGAGAACCTAGTTCTTCGCGAACAAAGACTTGGATAGAATTCATCATCAAAAATGACGCTCCCAATGCTTGTACATCAAATCAAATCAAATCAATTTTTTTATATAGCCCATGTTTACAAAACACAGTTTGTCCCACAGGGTTTCACAGGGTTGGTAACATCCTCTGTCCTTAGACCGTCAGCCAGGGTAAGGAAAAACTACTGAAAAAAACCCCGTGGACTAGGGGAAAAGAAAAGGTAGAAACTTTAGGGAGAACCACAGGTGAGGGACCCACTTTCTGGACGGACAGACATGCAGTAGATGTTACAGAGAACATACAAACATGAACATACATGAGGCACCACACATTTCTACACTCACACACACTTTGGATACATCAAACTAATAAAGTCTTCACTGTATGCTCACTGCGAGCGTTAAAAAGTGGATGTGTGCAACTTTTTTTGTTGTGAATTTGGTGTATATTTTGTCAATTTTTTTAAAACTCATTGAGGGGACTGAACTGAACACTCTCAAGGACAGGTTGTCCAGACTATATGTAGCAATGCAAAAAAAAAATTAAGAGAAAAAATGCAAGTTCACACAAGTTTTGCATTTTGTCATTGCAATCAAAACACACCTGTACGACTGAATACACCCAAAACCTTGTAAATAAAGAAATTGTGCAATAACTGTAAGGAGGACTATTTATGAAAAGGAAAATGGATTATTTTTTTCATAGTTTACTGTGTTTGTGTGTGGGCATGTGCTCACCCTCAGCCAGTGCCTCTCTAACCTTGTCAGCGTCCGCAGACAGGTAGAGGTTGGTGTGCCAGGCCTTCAAGTAGCCAATTGGACTACTTCCTCCTGTCATACAAAACCTTTCAATGAATAAATCTGTTAGGACAAAAAAAAAAGAATAAGATAAACGCCAAAATATTTTAGGTACTTATTAGCATAACATTATTTACATGCATAAAAGACATTCGCTCATCTTTCATTATCATTTGTTTCAGATCATTTCGTTCAAAATTGAAAAAAAAAAAAAATGTGGATATACGGCAAAAACACAATGTCTGGGTTTCGCCAAAAGGTTTATGCCAAAAAATACTTTTTCATGAAAAACAGTTGTATACAAAATTGAGAGTCACTAGATGTCAATGCAGGTCAATTTTGGTTCTGATAAAAAAAAAACTGCAAATATTGTTAGCTTATTTATTCTGTATAAAGGGATGTCAGATGAGATCAGCCCTTTATGGGTCTATTATACGATTCCAGTGGGAATCATTTTTGGGTTCTCCTAAAAACCTGACGCACTGTCTGGGTTGCACCACGTAAGGTGTACCCTAAAAGTAGTTTTGCGGAATAAACACCTGTATACTAAAGTGAAAGTCACTAGATGACAGCATTGCTTTTTAATTCAATTAATCTCATACAGTGAGTTGTAGAGATAAATATTTTATTTCATAGAATTGTAAAATTTGTTTTCGGAAAACTTTGACTTATTGGATATCAGCAAAAGGATAATATTGGAAATTCCGAATTGTATATATAATAATTATTCAAAACAAAAAGAACTCAGAGAATGAGGCCTTGAACCAGGGGTTTTCAAAGTGTGGGGCGGGCCCCCCTGGGGGGCGCGGTGCGATGCTGAGGGGGGCGCGTGTGACCCTAGGGAACATGCTTTTTTTCTGCCGTACAACAATAAAGTGTAATTGCACATCCTTGTAAGTTGAACTATATCTCTTTTTTTTGTTTCTTTATGTTAACAAGGATACGATGTTATGCAGAGGTGTACCTAGAACTATTTTATTGACAAATGCTGTTATTTATCGTTGCGGCGGAGAGTGGGTGGTGGGGTGGGGGGTGCGAATTGTTTTTTTCTTGCTAGGAGGGGCGTAACAGAAAAAGATTGGGAAGCACTGCCTTAAACAGTTAAACAAAAAACAAAATAACTTGCACTTGTACGTTATAATTATTGAGCTTTGCAGACCTTGTCAACAATTTAATCCGACTACTTTAAAACTACTTCACCTTTTATTTCGAATGTCCTGTGCTTCTGGAGCGTGGGAGTCAGTCTAGGGAATTTGCCCTCATCCCTTTTCAATCCCTCTTATGAAGTTGTTTTGATGTGATGTGTATCTATCTCTGATATGTTTGTTCTAAAGATCTAAAGCATATTAATAAAGGAAACTCAGCGGTTGTCATGAATAAGTACCGGCTTTCTTTCCCTCTTGTGCTTGATGTAATTCTACAAACTCAAGGTCATTGAAGTATTCCCTTTCTGATTCTCACAGAGATGTGAGACGACAGCCCTTCATGAAATCTTGATTTGCATAACTTCCTGTCAGTCGTATCAGACTTTTATCACGTGGATCACATCTCTGAAATCACCTACTGTTGTCATTTGCAGTATGTGCTAACTGCAGAGAGTCGTCCAGTTAAAAGGAGACAAATAACTGCAGGGTTGTAGTAATAACACAAAATGTCAAAGGAGAAAATGTCATTACATCTGATCGTTCTCCCTCTTCTTACTCGGAACCATCAGGTCATGAGGAAACCATTAGCACCATTTGGTTTATTTTACAGAGACTTTAATCAAATTAGCGAAGCTCTATCAGCACCATTTCATCATTCTTTTTTTAGTTTTAGTGATTTGGTTATATGTTACATGTTATTGATTGGTTAGCAATAAAAGGTGCTTGTAATTGAACAATGTTACATCACTTAACCTTACTTGGGATTCTTTCAAAAGGACACGTTACCAGTGTTGGGCCAATTACTTTAAAAAAGTAACCTATTACTTTGCTAGTTACTACTCTAAAAATGTAACTAGTTACGTTACTAGTTACTAAATCATAAAAGTAACTAATAACTAGTTACTTTACTTTAAAAACTTTACTTTAAAAACACATTTATTTGTTGTGTTCTGTAGTAACTATCATAATAAAATGTAGTGATACATTAAAAACAAAAAGATATTTAGACATTTTGACAGGCATCTTTATTGTAACCTCAACTTGCCACTTGCCGTCGTCTTGCTTGTGGGTGTGTGCTGCTGTACCACTTCGCCTGAGTGTGTGAGACTGTTTATTTCCCTATAAGGCAAAAAGGCCTGTCCAGGTCTTTTTCTGATTGGCTTAGCCTGAAATGTTAACCTATGTCAACCAATCATCGCTCCTTTACAACGCATGGGTTCCGTTAATGCGCGTGGCCATCTTTCACTCTTGACTGCGAGAGTTACTGCACACACACTCTGACAGGCAGTAGACTGGCTCCAATGCCACACAGTTCTCTCTCCATGGAAAAACCGTCCATTTGGACCACAGATAGTAACAAGTAACAAGCCCTTTTACACCACAGTAACAATAACGTCATTACCGGATGGGAAAAGTAACGCACTATGTTATTAGTTACCCAGAATAGTAGTTTCATTACGTAACGGCGTTATAAGTAATGCGTTAGTCCCAACACTGCACATTACATTGTGATTCATTCATTTATCTTCATCCTTTTAGTAACAGCAGTCTCCACAAGTGCCACCCAAGTCACACTCCATCATACTGTGAGCCTCCCTGTGGGTGGTAAGCCCACTGGTGCTATGCTCATTGGCATCCAGGCAGCTAAAGGATTAGAATCTGAAACTCCTCCTGCCCTATGTTTTGATTTATGTATTTACTTATAAAACAACAGTAGAAATGGAGTAGTAATGGAAATAAAAGACGTACATAATACATAAATAAACAGTGAAAATGTTTCTGAATTCTAATGTACCCGAAAAGCAGAAGTAGACATGATATTAAAAAAGGAACACTTTTACTTAACTACTATGTATAGATGAAGATACTTATTCATCCAGGTCAATAAGCTAATAGTACGATCAATAGCCTACTGTATAACATATCTAGGAATCAATCAGGCAAAACAAATCTAGCGATAGTTTGGAAATACCCTATCTTGATTTTAAAAGAAGCACAGTGCATGATACAGCAAAAATTTCGAAAGATCTAACAAAAAAAATAAATGCAATGTATTGAAGGGTCAATTGCAATCTGAAGACCGTACACTTTTACTTACTGTGTGTTGATAATGATTCACTTGATGTTTTTCTAAAACACATTTCGGTGCTCATTCTTCTTCAGCTTTTTAATACAAGTTATATACTTTGAGTGAGAAAAAGGTGCTTCAACCCCCCCCACTCCCAACACCCCGAACCCCCATTGGGAGGAAGTGAAGCTAGAGAAACTCCATCGTCCCAAAAAATCATACATTAGCTCTGTGGATGATGTTGTTCCTTTTTTGCTGTGGTAAAGTGTTTGACCACATCAGGTCCCTCATACAGAGAGTCGGAGATCTACGTTTCCAACTAAACACCCACGGAGATCTAACGCAGGAGCATCTGGAAGGCTCTGCTATGTTTCCTTAACTCCACTCAGACGTATTTGTGTTTTTAGCCACATGAATTATTTCTGCCTCCTATGGGACTTGACCCGTTACCTCTTTCCCCCAGTCTTGGGCTCCATGGGGGACAGGAAGTGGTCAGCAAGTAAGATGTGAGCGCGGCACAGAGTCTGAGATTTGCCTGGGAAGAATGCTGTACCAGTCAGCTGTTCACACACAGTGATGTTTGTCCATCAGCTGAGATTCTGCTGGAGATGTACTCCAGATGATTTCTTAGATCCTTTGTGTTCATTGGCAATTTATTTATCTATCTATCTATCTATCTATCTATCTATCTATCTATCTATCTATCTATCTATCTATCTATCTATCTATCTATCTATCTATCTATCTATCTATCTATCT
>JAFBJS010000981.1:236647-414678 GCA_016785265.1 Paraplagusia blochii
GTATGCAGCCCAAGTTAACAATATCCAGTCAATAACACAATTAAATCCGGGTATGAACTGTGCTGTATCAGCAGCACAAGTATCTGTGTCATGTTCTGAGACGAACATCTGAGACGGTGTGATGGTGCTTTTTAAAGACCGAAGACTGAGAAGGCAAGAAATGCAGGACTGAGACAGAACAGGGGTGAAAGAAGTAGAAACGAGGACGCTAGAGAGGGTGAGTGTGTGTGTGTGTGTGTGTGCTGGGGCGGGGGCCGGGGGGAGTGCAGGGAAGGGAGGAGGTGTTGTATTTATAGACAAGTAAAGGCCAGCAATGATTCAGAGTGTTAAGATATGCCAACACAGCAAAGTGGTACAGAAAATGTACAATGTTAAAATGTAAATACATACTGAGACAACCAGGCCCACATAAAATATGTATATCTTACATTTTTCATTGATTCATTCATTTTCATCCTCTTATCCATTACTATGTCTCACAACTACCACCCAAATCACACCACTCCATACTGTGAGCCTTTCTGTGGGGGGTGAGACCATGGGACCTGGAACTTAGGTAGATTTGAACCTGATGCCTTAGCAACCCAGGTCCACTACCTTAGCCACTAAGGTCACCACTGTCGCAAACTTACATTATTTCTTTTTTATTGATTATCTTATTCTGAATGATATTTCATTTTAAAAAATACTTTATTTCCTACACAATCTTCGCCTTTGACACATACTTGCTTGCCCCGGTCTTCAAGCCCTATTTTGCCTTACCCTATACCTGTACTTTGTTTGCTCATTTGTCAGGATTTTTCTAAAATAATTTTTGTCAAAGTTATCATTCTATATGTCAAGATGCTCGCCTCAGTCTTTGCGCAGCGCAATCGTGCCAAAAAGAGAAGAGTAGCCTATGGCTTCAAAGAAAAAAAAGCTACATTTAACAGACCATTCCAGTACTTATTGTTCACAAACATTGTCCTACCAAAAGAACCTGGGCTGTATAATACATTCTGAGCATCTCTCAAAATGTTAAATGAAGACGTGAAAACTAGACCACCACTAGATGCCAAGCCAAGCGCAATGTTATGAGGACCTTGGATTTTGGATTCAAACTGTAGCATATTGGTCAATGTAAATGTCGGAAAATATAAGTGTTTGTACTTTCGTCAAAATTTAATATTGGATATCCTTTGAATAAATGATATAATTCAGCAAGCCAATAGCCAAACACTTGCGTGCCATAGTTTGTCCATATCTGGCTTATACCCTTTTATGACAGCCCAATTATTTAATTATTTGTATAGACTTCATGTCAAATGCTTGTAACGACCTGTAAAAGTCTAGGCAAATTGGTGAATGCTTTTAGCATTTTCTTTGCCTAAGACATGACTATAATAATAATTTAAAGCAATAACGTTTAATTTAAACTAGTTTGCTAGGCCAGATCAACAAGCCAGATGGGCTGTATTGGGTCCCTGGGTCTTAGCTTGCACATATATGTTCTGCATGCCATATGGGGAATGATATTTATGTCAATTAATTGTGGTTGATCGCAGTTTTTCCCAAGCTACCGTTTGGAATAATCACATTAAAAATGAACTGAAGAAGCCTCTTGGATGAGAGGTGAAACGTTTTCCAAAAACGTTTTCCAGTTGTCTAACTAAACTCTTTAACCTTGACCATGACCTGGAAGACTCTTCTGAGTGACACACAAAAAAAAAATATATATATATATATATATATATACATACATATATATGTACATATATGTATAGTATATATATTACATATATATGTATATGTATATAGTACATATATGTACTGTATAGATAGATAGATAGATAGATAGATAGATAGATAGATAGATAGATAGATAGATAGACTGTGGAAGATGATTATTTAGGCCTTATATATTGGAAGGATTTGTAGTATTATTCATGCATCTTTGTAATAGCCAAGGCATTTAGTTTTTTTTGTTGTTGTTCTAGGTCTGTAAAAAAAACATTAAAACATTAAAATGATCTGGAAATGCTACAGGTAAAGGTAAATACCAATGATGTGGGTTTTATTTAGAATTATCCCATGTTGGTAATATAAAGTTACTGTTCTAGATTCAAAGTTCCAAAAAATCAACATTTAATCAGGAGGGGCAGGTCAAAATTTTTTGCTGCGGGCAATGATTGGGGGGGCGTGATATCTTGCTAGATGCCCCAAGAAGCCCTAGCACCAGCCCTGCATTGAATATCTGGAGATGGGGAAATACAGTATTTACTGTCTATTTTTCAATAAATATTCAATCTGGCCCTTGACTTCATGCCAGACACGTCTGGTGAAGAGGGATATGATATCACTAGTGTGTATAGATTTGCAGGCCAGTTTCATGTCCAGTGTGTAGGGCTCTGTAATGACTGAACAGTCAGCTAATGTCTCCACAAATAGATTTAATGTGCATGGATTATAGACAATAATCTTTCTCTCTTCTAATCTCTTTTGCCCAGCCTTAACTAAGATACATATTTCAATATATTTTGGATATCGTTGTGAGGACGTAAGAAGAAAAACATAAAAAAATGAATAAATAAAATAACTGTTCTTGTGGAATCACTAGTCCCTCAGAGAAGCTTTAGATGAGTCATTCCATTTTAGATATCTAAAAATGTAATAGATGTCTATCTCTGCCTAATGTGTAGTAAAGGTTCAATGGTCTCACTGACTCACAGCCTCATCAGTTGGTTCCAGTCACTACCTGACCAAAGCAACTGTGCCCTGCAGAGTATGTTGGTGTCTTACAACACTATAAACAGAAGTGAATCCCTGCCAGACGCTCTCTCCCTCCCTCTCTCCTGGAACAGCCAGTTCAGAAACATGCTTACCGTTCACTTTTTTTTAACCTGCAAAAGTATTTTATAGATGCACAGTTGATAAGGTCTAATTTTTGGAAATATTCCTTTTTGTGTTTTTTAAGCATTTGGTTAATTTGAAACTTTAATTGATATATTTTTTTCAAAGAATTCCTTTTAACATATACATTTTTTTAAACAGTGGATAATGTAGTTAATCTAAGTTTTAACTGATATTTATAAATGTAATTCTATTTATATTTTTTATTTCATTCTATTTATATTTTTTATTTTTAGCAGTGGTGATTAGTATAAGCAAGATTCTTATAGCCTACTTTATTGTGTTTTTACAATGTATTTATTTTTATTTATTGATCATTTTTGTCTCACAAAAAACATATTTGTGTTTTACTTGCAAAAACACAATTGTGAAATGTAAGGACAATTTGATGAAAATGTTTTTTCCAGGATTTTAAAAAAGCTATTTTTTAAATCCTAAATATTGTGTACAGTATTAATCTGAGGCAACAATTCATTTCTTTCTATAGTAATATTTTCAATGCTGGTCTGTGATGTGAACGTATCTAAAATGTCCCCTTCAGTGTGAAGGGGCTTCCAGAGAGTGGATGTCCCTGAAGGTCTGAAAGTCTCACACTTGTAACATATACATTTTTTTAAACAGTGGATAATGTAGTTAATCTAGGTTTTAACTGATATTTATAAATGTAATTCTATTTATATTTTTTATTTCATTCTATTTATATTTTTTATTTTTAGCAGTGGTGATTAGTATAAGCAAGATGCTTATAGCCTACTTTATTGTGTTTTTACAATGTATTTATTTTTGTTTATTGATCATTTTTGTCTCAAAAAAAACATATTTGTGTTTTACCTGCAAAAACACAATTGTGAAATGTAAGGACAATTTGATGAAAATGTTTTTTCCAGGATTTTAAAAAAGCTATTTTTAAATCCTAAATATTGTGTACAGTATTAATCTGAGGCAACAATTCATTTCTTTCTATAGTAATATTTTCAATGCTGGTCTGTGATGTGAACGTATCTAAAATGTCCCCTTCAGTGTGAAGGGGCTTCCAGAGAGTGGATGTCCCTGAAGGTCTGAAAGTCTCACACTTGTAAACACTTGACCCCAGACTGACTGACACTCAGTGAATACGCGCTGAGCTGCACGTGGGCATTGTAAACAACAAGGCTATAGGACAGATCAGTCAACGTCTTTAAAAGACACTGGAGACACTCACTGGTTTTGGTTTGCTGGTGAGGCCCAGGTTATCTTGATTGAAGCCTTCCTTCTCCTCCCATGATTCTTCACTTTCCCCATTGGACGACGCAGAAACTTTAAGCTTGGTCACCTGCCCGCTCATTACCTGTATGGGGTCCAGGTTCATCTTCACCATAGAGTAATGGGTTCACTCTTGCTCCTGGAGACAGCTGCGTCCCAGGTGAAGAAGAGCTGCTCTCTCAATAGAAACTGTATTGAAATCGATATTGCCCAATAAGCGAAATGTCCTTCAACAGTCAGCAGCATTTATGGCCATGGCTCTAGGAAAAGCAACGGGAATGTTGAGAGTCCTCTGTCCCTGCCCTTCTTTTCAAGAGGATTACTGTCCACTGCATTCAGATCCTCACCCAACACCATTATCCCCTGTGCACCAACTCCGCTGCCATCCATGCACTGTGCACGCACTGTCATCTAAACAGTCTGCCCTTCATGACAGTGTTGCCAGGTTTGCAGTGGTCCATCTGCTGCTATATCTTTCACTGTCCCTCCTTTTCCTCCCTCACTTCCCTCTCACCTCCCTCCTACCACTTCCTCTTTGTCACATTCAATCGTTCTCTCTGCTCCGTCCCCCTGACCAATCGCAATCTTGCTACCCTATTCAGCTCAGGCCCTGCCCCCAACCCCGCAGTCCCCCGCTGAAGGGTTACTATTTACCCATGAGGCTCATAGGACATTCAGGCAGACGTTCACAGCAACAGATATATATAAAGGTGCAGTGTCGTCTAACAGCAAAAGAGAGAGTAGGGCTTCATGATGATGATGATGTTTGATTATCTTTATTTGCAGTATTATTAATGGAAAAAACCTTGATGAAATAATATATTTTTACTAGTGTATTCTAATTGTTGTATTATTTTTTATTCAATAAAGTATAAACTTTTTGCAGTTATACAATACTGTCAAAGAACCTATATTTCAATATAAACTGATATAAATACAAACTATCCATTATACATGTACCGTATTTTCCGGATTATAAACTGCTATTTATTTTACCCTGCGGCTTTTACAACGAAGCGGCTAATATATGGTTTTTTACTGCAAGTTTCATACCACCGTTACGGTTTTCGCCTGTTCACAGCGGACCAATGAAACTGTTCAAGTTACCGGTAAAGCAAATTCACACACACTTCAGTTATTTATATAGCTGGACATCGGCTTGGCCTCAACACAAAGACGACCAAAGCTTATATAGAAGTAATAAGGGCAGATGGCCGAACTTGAAAACATTCTTGAGGACTGGGGGACCTTAAAGAGAGCAGACAACCAAGGAGTTTCCAGATCAGCATGAAAACCAAAACAATTGCCAATGAGAAGAAGATTGAAGATTTTAAAGGTGGACCATTGTAGTGTCTCAGATTTACAGTATGAGGCGAAAAGTATTGTCCATCAGGGCAAGGACCACTCTTAGACTGAAGATGACAACTTCAGTGATTTTAGTGCGCAGTAGGTAGATGGGGATTATGATCACAGACTTTTAATCAGCCACATTATCACTGTGTTACTGCGCTGTTAATATCGTGCAAGCACTTTAAAAAAATAGCATGTATTTAATAAAAAGTTCAGAGTAAAAAATCTGTGTAAATATCTCCGGTTACAAAATAGACACATGCAGATTTTTGTCAGGTGCCAATTAAAAACCAATTAAAAATGGTTTTCATTTTAGTGGCTGCGGCTAATATCCCTGTAGTTCTATAGTCCAGAATTTACTAAATGAGATCGAATGAGCAGAAATGCTGCCATCTAGTGACCTTCACTTTAATATACAGCTGTTTATCCCCAGAATATTTTTTTTCAGCACGTCATTAAGGCAAAATCCAGAAATGGTGTTTGACTATTATTATCACCTACAAATCTAGCTTTTATATTTGTTTATATCTTTTGGTGATATTATCGGTTGGCCAATATAATTGGACATCCCTAATATTTAAGCATTTATCTACTTTTAACTTCATCAACCTTGATCTTTTTTGTCACCATCTCCCATTAATGCATTAGGCTGACTTGGTTCCATCAATCCAACATATCCTGTTAACACTCCCATAGTTCATAAAATGTTAGTTTTTGTTTTGTTTTTATTATGATCTATTTTTAGGTTTTGAAACTGCAGCAACCTCATTTCCACAGATGTTCCACAGCACCCGAGGCAGTAGTTAACCTGGGTTGCAACCCAATCTGGTGTGAAAGTCATTTTCCTGAGCTGCATGCTTACATGGCCTTTTTTTGCACTATTTCAATTAGTCAAGACCTGACACCAGCACTGAGGCTACTCAGGGAAGTCTTTTTCCTGACCTACATTGTATTCTGATGGATGTGCAGTTTTCATGATCAATTCTTGTAACAATTTCTCAAAGGCAGAACTAAGGACAAGTAAATATTAAATATAAATATTACATGTTTATATATAATTTTTTTCTTAGATAGTTTTTCATAGAATGTAAAGTTTACTTGTAGCCAATGAGGAACAGTGATAGGAATTCAATAGGGGTGTCTAACATTATCTTTTGCCAATATACAATTTTTTTTTTCAGGTGTGTGATTCCAGTAAATTTGCCAAAACCTAGGCATGTGTTATCATAATTTCCTGAAGTATAGTCCTGAGGGATTAATAAAGATCTATCTGATTAGGGGAGCAAATCTGTTAGTGAGAATACAGACAGGGCTGGGGGTCTAAATAATAAGGTGGCAGACAGAGTGGTTTCGGCATCTTGGACAAGCCACAACCCCTGTGGCATTAGAGGTTGGATGGGTGAGTTTGTTATTTTGTTTTGCTAATAAAACAATTGACAATGGAGTGAAATGAAACTGAGTTAAATACAGCGAAGAACAGTCAAGAGCAAAATAGTTAATTACGGTAAAGAACAGAGAAGAGCAAAATAAATCAGACAAACTTCATGGAGTTCATCGTCCTGGAAAACCAGCCGCTTTTTCCGTTCATGTCAGAGTGCATGGTGTGTAAAGCAGGCAAAAGTGTGAGGAGACAAATGCAGGAACTGATGGAGCTCTTGAGTGCAGAAAAAGGTTTTTAGCATTAAAAAAAAAAACACACAGGCAAAAAGGCCATGTAGATACAGCCTGGAAACAACCTGAAACAATGATCCAACAAGACTGAGTGAGGGACAGGGGTATATATACTGAGGGCACCAGGTGACTCAGGTGACCCATGACAATTAGCCAACTCCAGACAACAGCAGGAAAAGGAAAAGAGACAGAGACAGACCTGACATACTGGAGATCTCCACTTACTATATATCTGTACAACGTACTGTACCACTGTAAAATTAATTATTGATTTGCAATGCTGCCATCTAGTAGCGTTCATTTTAATATAGCCTTTATTCCCAAAACTATTTGGGTACTTGTCTACTAGGACCCAAGGTCTAGGACCCAAGTCTACTCTTGAAAGTAGAGACTGTGTCTGCCTCCCGGACTAGAACTGGCAGTTAGTTCCAAAGTAGAGGGGCCTGATAGCAGAAGGCTTTTGTTACCTAGAAGTAACAAAACCATGGGCCAACTTCTCAGCTGTATGTAAGGGAAGTATCTCCCTACCTTTCCTGATGTTACGAAGATGAAAGTAGGCAGTCTTGGAGTTATGTTTAATATGTTTAATATGTGATTTGAAAGAAGGCTCCTGGTCAAAAATAACACCTAGGCTTTTAACAGAGGAGTTGGAGACAGTGGTTAACTGTCTGCCTACTATCAGATGCAATTATGTCAGATAGAGTCCCTTACATGTTTTGGAACTAGGACCAGTAACTCAGTTTTATCTGAATTACGTAACAAACCTTACCCTTAATTGATGTCATAAACATAACAATGGAAATCAAATGAATGTTTCCAGATGACATTACCCAGTGGGAGCATATAAAGGGTGAACAAGATTGGACTTAGCAGTAGTGATGTCCGATATATCGGTCCACTGATTAATATCGGGCCGATATGAGCATAATTTTTAATATCGGATTATATCGTTATCGATATGCAAGGACCCAGTCTCGGCAAATAAGCTGGACCTTCTCGTGAGGAACTGAGTCAACAGTACTGACACTTACCGGCACGTGATTAATGATGTCATTAATGTGACAGACAAAATAGTAAAAAATTAATGTGTCATGTTATATCGGACATTCCTACTTAGCACAGATCTCTCTGGGACACCTAGGCTGACTCTGGTGCACGGGGACTGAGTATTATTAATCTGAACAACTGATATTGGTCAGTTAAAAACAACAGAAACCATTCTGAGACAGTGCCTCTGATTTTAAGTAGGTTCTCAAGCCTCCTCAGTAAAATCTGCACTAAGCTCTAACAATACTAGCACTCAAACAAAACTCTGGTCTGATGCCATCAGAAGGTCATTAGTGACAGAGCGATGATTAACTCTAAAGCCTGACTGAAAGGTCTCAAATAGATCATTGCAATTAAAGTAATCAGAGACCTGGTCAGCAACAATTCTCTGTTTTGGAGATAAAGATAAAAACCATATTGGGGAAGGGCCTATAATTAGCTAGAATCTCTAGGTCCAGGGAGTTTTTCTTAAGGGTTTCTTACCTCGCTGTAACACTATTTAGTAAACATCTGAGCATGGGCAATAAAATAAAGGTGCATTTCTTGTGCCATTTTATTAAAGTGTGATGAATAATTGACAAAATACTTCTACTGCTAGTAGGATTTACATCACAAGCAAAATCTGAATTAATAATACAACATACTGTAATAAATTGTGATCAAAATCTAAGTCATTAAGTGACAGGCATAAAAACTTTAAAATATAAATACCAAGCACAACAATTACCTTGTTCTTTTTTTTAAATAACAGCTCCATCCTCTGGCGCCTTTGTGAACTGCATATATCCACTGTGACCTCAAAACGCGTGTGTTACACACTGATTACCAGCTTCCGTGTGTATCTCGATGTGTTGTGCTGTGTTGGGTTTTCCACCGAGTGGAGACCCAACATGTCCGAGCTAATAATAGATTTCTATAGATTAGTGATGTCTGGCTTCAGAGAGGTTGATAAAAAACAGTATGCGAGTAAACAGTTCAGCTTTCATGGCGGGGTTTTTAGAAAATGGCATAAAGCATGTCTTCACCCATAGTCCAAGAGTGAAAGAACGTGATCCTGGATAAGAGAGGAATTAGCTTTTTTCCGTAGGCTGACAAAGCACTCCCTTTGAGTTATGGTGAGGAGCACAGAGGAGAGCCGCTGCTCCTCATTTCTAAGAGTCAGTTGAGGTGGCCCAACTACTACTCTCAATAACTCTCAATTGTTGAGTTACTCAACAGCCAACACTCAACTGACTGGAGTGGGCGGAAGGTGCTGGGTCACCCTGGGTGGAGACCCAGAGGACGACCCAGAACATGCCGGTGCCACTATGTTTCTCAGCTGACCTGGGGCCTCAGAGCAGTGTTTCCCAATCTTTTTCTGTTGGGTATTTTCAGTATTCAACATTCCTGTTTACTTCAAACCAGGCAACACACTTAGACGGAGGTTGATTCAACCCAAGGACAATATTCCAAGGGAAAACCTTAACAATGTGGTCCATGCAGTTCAGAGCAGTGAAGAATGTCCGGATCTGTATATTGGGGAGACCAAACAACAACTCCGCAAACACATGGCCCAGCACAGGAGAGCAACCACCAGGACAGTACTAAGCATTTTATCTCCATTTCGAAGAAAAGGGACACTCTTTTAAGAACTCAGATGGGCATTTTTTGGACAGGGGGGACAGGTGGTTTGAGAGAGGAGTTAAGGAAGCCATCTATGCTCATCTGGAACAACCCACCTTGAACAGAGGGGTAGGTCTGTGTCATCAATTGTCTGCTACATACCATTCTGCCTTTAGATCCCATCCCAGAAAGTTTACCTGCTCATCAATACCAGAGCAGGTAAAGCAGCCTTCTCTAGAAGGGTGTGACAACGACATTTCTTTCCTCAGTAATGTCTTTCAACTCCAAGAAGAAGTCCAGTTTTGTACAACTAAACCCTTTTTGGATATCATGACCTGGATGAATAAGAATCTTCACAGACCTGCTTTAACTGTTGCTTCAGATAGGCAAATGAAGGTGGATGGTTGACATGTCTTGAAATAAATGAGGTAATGAAAATCTAAAGTAAATTTAAAAAACTGTCCAAAAGTTTTATTAATTGACTAATTTGACTATCAATCTTTCTGCACACCGTAACATGTTTACATAAAATGTTAAATCTGTATATCGATCCATTTCTGCCCACTTATCCATTAATGGGTTGCGATCTCTTACTAGAATTCAAACCCAGGAGGTAAATCCTAAGCCAAATGTTTTGATAAGTTAATTATATTTACAAACAAGAATTTAAGTAAAGTTGTTATTGAGTGGGCTCATCACCCAACTGAAGGCTCACAGTATGATGCAGTGTGATCACTTTTTTTCAGGGACGTTTTCCTCCTTCCTTCCATCCCTTCCATCCTTCCAATCTGCCTTCACTAGCTTTTTCTCCAAACCTTCATGTTTGCGTTGTCCCTCTAGTGACCTAATTCTTGATTTGTCCATCCTTGTCTCTCCTGAAGAGAACCTCAGCATCTTTAACTCCAGCTCTGTGTCAGGGATTGCGGTGTGGTTGGCAGGGAGTAGTGAGGACCCAAATGCACAAACTGGTCCACTGTTCTCCTTTTTCACACATGCCCTCTGTCTTGCCCCTGCTGACCTTTATTCCCCTTCTTTTTAACAAAATACTTTGTTCAGATACTTAATTATCTATATCTGAAATGCAACATTAAACAGTCATTTTATTGTTGCAATTCTGCTCTGTCCAAAGTACAGATGTATCAAAAACAGGACCACCAGACTGAGGAACAGTTTCTTCCCCAAAGACTGAAGCTGTCAGGCTGTTGAATTCTGGTGGAAACCTGTAAACTGCAATGCTGTTTTAACTGTAATGCTCCTGTTGCCTCACTCACTCAACACACACACACACACACACACACAGAGAATAATCTCAAGCTGCAAATTGTCCCCGCATTGCTTCTTTCATCTCCTCTCCTCTTCTCTCTTTCTTCTCCCTCTCACCTCAATCCGAGTACCTTATTTTGTTATCATGTGTACAATGACAACAAAGCTTCCTTGAATCCTTAAATGGTCAAAGTGAGACAGTCGACCTGCTTCTTTTTTATTTTTTTTTATCTTTATTTATGTGTTTATGCTCTGGTGTATTTTGCAATGAGTCACTGATTTAAGGCCTAATCTTTGAGTCTAAAATAATTCAATTCTATTTCTGCTGGTGCTTAGCTCAGTCAGTCTGAATACAGATACCTTGGAGTGTTCTCTGTATAATCATTCCAATCAAATTTGGAAACTTTTGGAAACTCAGGTTCTCGCTGTTTTTCCAAGTTCAGGTCTCTTTGGTTTTGTGTTCACTGCCATGTGGCCTCTAAACGGTTACCATGAGAACAACATTAGAGGTGACATCACTGCAGTGGCGTGACATCATTGTCAGATGGTGACTCATGCTCCTGCCTTGATGGCTTTGTGTCAGTGAAGGTGTGAAGATGCTGCAGAAAAGAACAACAGACCAAAGGCAGACGTTCAACATGTGTTTAATTCTATGTAACAAAAATAGTTACATTGTCTTTGTTCCTACTCGTTACCATTATGAAAACAAAAAAGAAAGCAAATATACATTACATCAAATGCTTTACGGTAGTAAAAACCAGGATGAAGTTCTATTGCACAACTGAGCACAAACAGAACAATATCTACGCTTATATGTAACGCCACACAACTCGATGGTGAGAACTGGATTATGTTCTGACGCAGCCGCAGTAATGATACATTTCAGGTTTAGCGTAAATCCCATCTTTGGCACTTTAAAATCCACAAGGTGCAGGGGTTTGGAATTGAATGTTGGACTGAAAAAAGCCAAAACATTAGGTAAGATAATAATAATAAATAAATAAAAAACATTGCAACCAAATGACATGTGACAGCAAAATCACGATGTTGAAAAAATGGGCTTAAATGTGTTTAACTAATGTGTTTATTTACAAGCCATCTCCCTGGTGGAGCTCACTGTATCTCTTTAATTGTCTGTGATTTTAAGTTAAAGGGGTATTATTGGCAGTACAAAACATCAGTAAATGAATACAGATGTTTTTTTGGGGGGGTTATTTTAAGAGTACGGTGATTTTCATTAACAAATTACTGTAATGCAGTGTATAACCACTTGGGGGTAGCACAAAAGCTAAAAACGTCATTTAAACATGGGTAAGCTTCTGTTTACATCAAGTTGAGTTGATTATTGAACTTTGTTAAAAAGATAATTATTTAGGTTTTGGTCAGAAATATCGTATATATATTTTATTCAAAGAACACAAAAAAACAGATCTACGTGAAAGATGAGATTTTCCCTCCAAAAATAGATAGCTTTACGAGAATAGAGTTTAATTCGCTTGTGTTTATGGATTTTCGCTCAAGTCACTTACTATAGGTAACAAACAGCCTCGTAAGAACGCCCATACGCTCAGTATAGTTGGTAACGTTATGAGATCTGATCTAAACTAATTTACAATAACATTTACTTTTCCGGTTCATAAATACGATTACAGTGCTATTGTAATATACATGTAGTTTCATTTTTTACATAATCACACCGAGGAGGCTCGAGAGAGGAGGAGGAGGAAGAGAGAGGTTGGAAGGGAAATGACTGAGAAGTTGGTTTTTCCGTTTTATGTACGGTGGTCGTAAGAGAGTAGAAGAGTGGCTAGGTTATGTTTCAGCATATGCGTTTTGGATGTTCCAATCGCAATATAATAAACTACTTTATTCTGTTAGTAAAGCAAATAGGTCGCTTTGTTGTCCATCTTCTCTTACTTACATTAACATAACAAAAGCTTACTGATCAGTACAGGGGAAATTAAACTGTGAGTTTGTTGTATTATTTTCACTTGATTTTGAAGAACCCAGAGGTTTCGGTAATTATCTGCCTCTTTTATATTTAAATACATTTATGGGAGAACCTTCTTTCATCTCTCTAACACACGCAAGCACGCTCAGACCTAGCTTTCCTCTTTAGCCGTGTGCTCTTTTTCACATTGATTTTTTTTTAGATCTGAGCTGAGTTCAGCAAAGTTCCTCTACCTCCTCCTATTATCAAAGCATTTCCTCTCTGACATTTAGGGAGGGAGGAAGACAAAGGCCAGGGGAAGAAGGTCTGCCAGAGAGGACCGGGAGAGACGGTCATTTCAGCTTCTGGCGGAGGCAGGTTTGGCCTTTGTGGCCTGTAATTACTGTCCTGAGATCAGCCCCAATATCACAGTGTTGTACTGTAGTTCTTTGTTTTGCCTCTCATTACTGCTTACACGGATACCACGTTACATCTGCATATTTAATCTATTTCTGCCTCGTCATGAACGCATCAGACTTTGAATCTGGAAACACATTACCATGTTTAAATGCCTCAGGACCAAGCCATATATACTCATAGTAGTAGTATAAAGTAGTAGAATGTATTTTCTTCATCCACTGACACTGACTGCAATCAGATCAGACCTGTGCAAACTATGGCCCAGGGGTTGGATGTGACCCATCTGCCATTTAATGAGGCCCGCCAAATTATTCCATAAGTTCATAGAATCCCTGCAATACCTGTATTTCCCCAACAGATAGTGTAGAAAACGCTAATGGCATTTCAACCTTTATGCGTGACTTTTACACATCATCAGCTGGGGGTTCAGCCCCCGTGCCAAAGCTTAGTATCCAATGTGACTGGAAAGTCTTAAAGTTTGGCCACGTCTGTCCTCGAGGCTGACTGCTTCTATATGCTTAAAATATACAATTATTATAAGTTTGGATAATCTGCCTCCACCAAAATTCTTGTTCTTCCTGATATTCCTGCTCTGAGCGACAATGCTAACTGACCACAGGTCCTCTAGATGGACACATGTAATTACATGAGTTATTGATCCTCTTAGTATGCAGGAATTGGATGCAGCCAGAAGTCGCAGACCAGCACATCAGTATGCTTCACTCAACGGCCGGTTGGAGCCATCTGAGACATTAATCAGCCTCACACTCAGGCTGTAGCATCTGGACCACTCGATGTAATCTGTCACAGCCTTCTGAGTGGTTGTGAATTTTCTAGTCGCTGAAGGAACTGTCTGACCCCAACTAATGCCACCCAGAGGTGATCATTGTGATTGATATATGTAGAGAGGAAATACACTTCATTTTTTGTGTTGTTTCTTGTTCTATTGCAGGGATCTCAAACTCAAATGCACTACAGGGCACAGTTGCCCCACCCTCTCAATGAAAGGGCAAAACTTTAGACTCTTGGCTATCTCATATGCAAAACTTGTGGAAGACATAATGCAAGAAGAGGGTGAGACAACACATCGTGCCGCACGATTCCGCATTTTCTCATACTCACCTTGCATTATGTTACATTAGAAGAACTTCACAGGAGGACGAAGTTCTTCTTTTCTACTATTACTCAGTTTGTTCACACCAATTCAGCTACGTCTGTTACGTCTAGCACAGAAAGTGCTACAGTGCCTGAGAAAAAAAAACAAACCAAAACATTTATATTGTTTTAAACATGGAATCAATTTTTCTACTTTTGGCCTCCTTCTCTTCCTCCCTCATCTGCTCACCCGTCTTCTCTACCCATCTTCTCTTCTCTTCCCTACCCATCTTTTCATTTCTCTTTAGTGTCAGTTCAACACCTCCCCGATTTACTCCTCCCTTCTGCTATATCTCAACATCTCCCTCCATCGCCGCCCCCTCCTTCTTCTACTTCTGCACATCACACTGCAGCAGTAAGACGATGGAAGGGTCAGATTTGGCTGCCTCTTTGAATTCCTCCAGAGTGATCTCATCGTTGTGATCCTTGTCCATCTTGGAGAAGATTTTGTCCACGCGCTGCTGAGGGGTCAACCCGTCCTCGTTCATACGCATCATGATCACAGTGCCCACCATCTTGTAGATGGCCTGGTGAAAAATAAATGGAAAATTATTTTTAACAGCATTGACTAGGGATGCCTGATATTACCCCCCTCACCACCAATATCTAGCATCATATCTAATATCTGTAAGAATCGTTATAGTTAATAAAGACATGATAATGCCATGTCTGGGCCATATCTTCTAGCAGAAGCCATGGTCCTCAGAAAGCTTTCAAAGCATCAGAGGAATCTCATTATTCAAAGGTATCGGTTAGGAGAAGGATACAAAACAATTTTGAAGACGTTAAATCAACCATGGAACACAGTAAAGACAGTCATCAAGAAGTGGAGAAAATAAAGCACAACAAGGACTGGATGGCGTCCAAAGTTGATGAAAAAACATGGAGAAAACTGATCAGGGAGGCAACCAAGAGGTCTACATCAACACTGAAGGAGTTACCGGAATATCTATCAACTACTGGCTGCGATGTACAGTAACTGTACCTTACCTACAGTGAAGCACGGCAGTAGATGTGTATAAGAGACAGTGCCATGTCTGGGTGTAAAAGTCACTAGATGGCAGCATTGCAGCTCATTTGATTAAACTGTTTGGGATCGTATGCAGAATGCTGGTGCCAGCAATTCAATACAGTGGTTTGTACAGATACAACATTATTAAATGGCCCTTTATAGTATTACAGTTTAGGGGCTGGAAATAAACCTCGGTCCCCTAGGGGGAGACATGGCAGAAAATTGTGAAACACTACTTTAGCCTATCACTGAAGTTATTAGACTACACTGCCCTGCTCTATAGGTATTAGTTATTATTGCATAGTAACAACAAAATTCGCACAATGGCAAAAGGCTAATATTAAACATATACAGTGGATATAAAAAGTCTACACACCCTTGTTCAAAGCCGGGTTTTTGTGATGTAAAGAAACTACACATGAACAAATCGTTTTATAACTTTTTCGACTTTTAATGTGACCCATAACATGTAATAAGCCTAAAATAACATTGTTTCATAAGTATGCACACCCTTAAACTAATACTTTGTTGCAGCACCTCTGCCTTTAATTAAAGTACTGTACCTATTTTTCTTTGCAAAATTGCTCCAAATCTGACAGATTAAGAGGGCATCTCCTATGCACCGCTCTCTTCAAATCATTCCACAGATGTTCATTCTGACTAAGGCCCCAGTTCAAGCTGAAGAAAAACACCCCCCAAGTATGATACTGCAACTGCCGTGCTTCACTGTAGGTAAGGTACAGTTACTGTACATCGCAGCCAGTAGTTGATAGATATTCCGGTAACTCCTTCAGTGTTGATGTAGACCTCTTGGTTGCCTCCCTGATCAGTTTTCTCCATGTTTTTTCATCAACTTTGGACGCCATCCAGTCCTTGTTGTGCTTTATTTTCTCCACTTCTTGATGACTGTCTTTACTGTGTTCCATGGTTGATTTAACGTCTTCAAAATTGTTTTGTATCCTTCTCCTAACCGATACCTTTGAATAATGAGATTCCTCTGATGCTTTGAAAGCTTTCTGAGGACCATGGCTTCTGCTAGAAGATATGGCTACAAAAATGTGATGAAAATCCACGAGTACAGCTGATTTTTATTTGGGGTTTGTCGAAGGGACTTTACATGGTGACAAGTGTGTTTGTTTTTCAATTGCCTATTACATATTATGGGTCACATTAACAGTGGAGAATGTTATGAAATAATTCATATTTGTGTTTAGACTTTACATTACAAAACTTGGCTTTGAACAAGATTGTAGACTTTTCATATCCACTGTATACTTATAGCACGAAATATACGGTATATCAATTTAGAGAAAACACACCTCTATAATCTCCAGCATCTCCACGCGCGTGATCTTTCCGTCCCCATCTAGATCGTACATGTTGAAAGCCCAGTTGAGTTTCTGCTCAAAGCTGCCCCTGGACGTGATGGACAGGGCGCAAATGAACTCCCTGAAATCAATGGTCCCATCACCGTTCTTGTCAAACGTCCGAAAGGCGTGCTGGGCGAACTTAGAGGCATCGCCATATGGGAAAAACTAATGGGGAAAAAAAATGTTTAAGTCAACAATGTTCAACGCTCGGAAGACCAATACTGTGCCTGGTTCATTTCCATAAGGTAGTTCCCAACGTGGGGATACTGTTCCTTGTGGGAAAGGAGTCATTAGTGGTGGGGAGAGGGGAAGTGACAGCTCAAATTAATTTTATCCATCAAATTGATCAATTGTGTCTCAGTGGGAACATTTCAGTAGTTCCTCATTTACTTTGTATGGTTCTAATAGGGTTGTTAGGGCTGTCGGTTTCCCCTTCCTGCTTTGTCTGTTGGGTGAAGTTAATTAGTGTAATCACATTCACCTGTGGCTCTGTCATCAGTCTCACTGGTGTCACCTGGTGTCCTGGGTATATATACCTCTCTCTCTCTCTCACTATGCCGCTATAGTGAGTCTTGCTAATGCTACATTTGGGTTGACAAGCGGTCTAATTTTCTTCCAGGTCTCAGGATGAGCTGTTTTTAGCAGATCATCGCAACAACATTTAGAGGCAGGTAGTGATGGCGAGATGAAGCCTCATGAAGCTTCAGGACAACCATTTCTCTCAAGTGGTTTGAGAAATGGTTCATGTCTTGAAGCGTCATGTGCTCACCACACCTACTGGCTATTGTATAATCCATTCATTTAATTTTTTTGTTTGTCTCATGACTGTTTGGAATGACTATGAATTACAAAAAGTGTATAACCAAAAAATTCTGTACATAAATTATCACATATGTGTAATAAAATTTTATCATTATATATTATTAAGTGGTTCATATTTTGCCATGAGGTTTTACAGCTATGTAAACCCATCCATCCCTGATCAAAATGTGGGTTTTTGAAGGAGAATTTTTGCCCCTCTACCAAATTAAGCAAGCCTCGACACATGCTTTGAAGCTTTAACATGTCTCGTAACATCACTAGAGACAGGTAACCATTTACACCTACAGTCATACCGAAAGTCAAGCTAACTAGCAACAATTTGGACATTTTGGCAAAAGATAACACATTTTGAACCCTCAATATACTTAAATATATCTCAAGAAGATATGTAAAGAGTACAAAAAATAATAGTTTTCTTTTGTCCAATTGAACACATTTCTGCTTGTGAATCTGTAAGGAAATATCTGGTGGGATAGTTTACTATGCATCTGAGGCAGTTGGTGGCCTAGCGCTTCAGGAAACGAACCATTGAGGTGCCCTGAGCATGGTCCCCACACACTGCTCCCCGGACGCCAGCTCAACCGGCTGCCCCCTGCTCTCTACGATGATGGGTTTAAATGCAGAGGCGTAATTTACTAACAAGGGATTATTAAAATTCTAAAAAAAAAAAAAAAACTACAGATAGCACCCAACATAAGCTCAATATCATACCAGACCAAAGTGTGATTTTAGTATATTTTCAAATGGTCTAGATCAGTGGTTCTTAACCTTGTTGGAGCTACCGAACCCCGCCATTTCCATATGCGCATTAACCGAATCCTACTTTAGTAGGGTGAGTTGGTGTGTCTTGACCTCTGCGGTTTCTTGACCTCCACGGCAGAGGCTCCACCAGACCCCTAGGGTTCAATCGAACCCAGGTGAAGAACCACTGTAGTCTAAATCATTGCCTTCCATGTCGTCTTTCTATTATTGTGAAGCAGAATTTACGAAGCGCTGGATCTTTCACCCACCAATAGAGATCATTAGTTGGGTTTAGATTGTTTTTGTTGGTTCAAATATTGTTTTTGGTTGTTTAAAACTTAATTTTACCATACTTTTAGTTAAGATTTCACTCAATCTACGATAAAATATCCTTATTAATCTTCCATTATGGTCAAGGAGCTAAAATAATGTCTATTTATTTGGGTCGTGAAAGTACGCAACTTTTAGTATGGGCCCTCAGAATAAAAGGAAACTATGGTTTAAATGACAAGTGGTGAAATGCATCTCTAGTTGGAAATATGGTGTGGTCAACTGTACATTCAGCCTCTGGTCCTGACCTTAACATAGAGCTGCTGGAACTCTTCCAAGTTGAGGATGCCAGAGGGGCAGTCTTTGAGGAAGCCTTTGTACCATTGCTTGAGTTCTGCTTCGTTGAATTCCGTGTTCTTGGTCAGGTCATCCAGGACCTCTGGAGCCAGTTTGCTGTTGTGTTTACCCATGCTGAATTTACTCTCCTTGGGGACAGGTGAGGTGAGAAGCACAGGGATAGAGAGAGAGAAAGATGAAGGTGTGAGACAAATAGTCAGCAACAGTTGTTCCTCTGTGTTGTTGTTCTAACTGCATGAATACACAGCAAAAAGGTTTGTTAATGATTGCTCTACATAATCTGAAATATATTTTTCAGATTCTCCGGTTTTTATGCAACGCCAGCTTAGAAGCCTGCAGTCGGCTTTGTGTCACATAGTGTACTACACAAATGACGGAGAAACACTGCAGCGACTCCTTGACACCAAGGCTGAGTCACAGCCCTGTTGGACAGTTTTTACACCTAACAGGCTCTGGTTGACACAGCAGAGCAAAGCATCCGTCATAAGTCCAAATCCTGCAATTAAAATGTGAAAGTCAGTTATTTCGCAAAAATAGTTTTATAATGAGCGATAAATGCCAGCGGTGTCTTCCTCTGGGGGTTCACAAATGTGGGTGGTATATGTAACTCTAAGAAAAGGAATATTTAGCTTATGAAAAACTAAAAAAAACTGTATCCAATCAAAGGAAGTCTGTGTGATAGCCATGCTTTCTGGAGCAGTACCTAAGTGATATTGTGATGAAGATATTTCTATGCTAATTTATTTGTTAGGTATGATCAGATTATCTAGTCAGCCATTATTGTTACCCCAACCAATACCAATATTTGTTACAAGCATGTTTGAAAAGCAAATTGCCAGTACTCCTAGGAACATTTACAAGTATTTGTGATTCTTAAGACTATTTGTTGTATCATATTTACTGAAGCACAAGAAATGGCCCGCACTTGACAGACGTTGGCTGAAGCTTGACAAGTGTGAATCAACTCGCACTGCTCCACAAGGTGAAACGAAGCTCAGTGCTGTGTGCAGATGCTGACAGTGTAGAAAATGAACACATCAGTAATCAAGCAGACCTATTGTTACCCATTTTTGGTGCCTTTAAAGGCACCATGAGAAAAACAGATGAGAACCCTGATGTTTCTATCCAAACACTTGGGTCGTGCAGGTTTATTTGATTTTACACAATACCCAGTCTTGTCAAGGAAACTTAGTGCTTCTTCTTTCAGCTTGTTCAGCAGTTGGCAGAGCGAGTCAACAATTTCCAACTCACCCTATCCTCAACCTTCTTCGTCTCCTACGGGGTACCTCCATATCTAGCATTCTTCCACCAATATACTGTAACCATGTCCCTCCTCTGAACATGTCCAAGCCATCTTTATCTGGCTTCTCTATTTTTTTTTTCCACACCTTATTTGTGTGTTGTCATTCTGTGTTGTCCCTCTAATCACCTGATTCCTGACAATTTTACCAAACCTAAGTGCAAGGAAATTAAAGGTAGCAGATAATAACACCGCCTGGCCAAATAAAAGGGTCATATGCTCTAATATTTCATGGGATCGCCTTTAGCTTTGATTATAGCACACATTCTCAGTGGCATTGTTTTGATAAGCTTCATCAATGTCACAAGATTTATTTCCATCCAGTGTTGCATTAATTTTTCACCAAGATCTTGCATTGATGATGGTAGAGTCTCCAGTAGACTCCAGGACATCCCAAAGACTGTCAATGGGGTTAAGGTCAATCCATGTGTGAAAATGATGTCTCATGCTCACTGAGCAAGTCCCTTAGAATTTGAGCCCGATGAATCCTGGCATTGTCATCTTCGAATATGCCTGTGCCATCAGGGAAGAAAAAATCCATTGATGGAATAACCTGGTCATTCAATTATATTTAGGTAGTCAGCTGACCTCATTCTTTGAGCACATACAGTTGCTGAACCTAATCCTGACCTCCAATGGAAGGCTCGCACCTATTTGCTTAGTTACATCCAGGTGGCGACTTTTTTTTGGCCAGGCAGTGTATTTTCTCTGTTGCAAACAACAAACAAAAGCCAACCTCGTAGAAGTCAATTCAAATGTGAATCTTTCAAGTCGACAGACAAAAAGAATCTCCAACTGCCTTCCGGTAAGATGCTGACATCACTGCCAGCTCATCTAACTACAGGGCAGAAATCTATTGTGAGAGTGTATTCAGGTGTTGCTATCGGTCAGTTGTTATCTACAGATAACCCTGGCTGGGGTTTTTTTTTATCTGGGATTATGCCGCCTTTCAGAGAAAATAAATCAAATCTCTGGAAAAGCAAAGACCCATTCAGGAATACAAATGCACTGGATTCCAGTCCATTTTCCAATTATAGCTGCCTTAGAGGAGGTGAATCTTCTTGGGGCAAATGCATACAGACATGCTTAGCAGACATGAATGTGTGTTGCATTCAGAATTTAAGTAGACATGTGAGGGATGTGAATTACTGGACGCTTAAATCACAGTTTCCCCTTAGTACCATGCTGAAGTAAATGAATAAAAAAAAACATGATTCTAATATCAGTTGGTCTTCCTGATATTAGCATCATTAATAGTATAGGTAAGATTGTTATTGTTTTTTAGTCCAATAATGAAAATACAAAAAAATACCTGTTTTGTCTAATTTACTGGAACATTTTTTGGGGAAATGGCTGTATATATATCGGAATCAGTTGATACCAGAATTAGAAATTAAATGCTAAGTGAATATTGGCAAATGTTAATACCAGAGATCCCTAAATACAGTATGTTTTATTACAAGGGGCTTTTGTTGACATACCCCATGCAATGACTTCTGAATCATGGGACCAATTTTTGTGAATTAGAATATTGACATCAACCTCTTGCAGCAACGAAAATCTCTGGGGAATCCCTTTAGCCTGTGTCATCACCCGACACCGTGCAAGGCCAGACAGTGGATAACACCAAAACAGCTCTACTGCACACCTCCTGGCAAACTGATGTACAATCACATGCCACTAATCCTGACCAAGCAGGGCTGAAGGTTCCACAATAAAATTTTTATGATTTCCTCAAACAGTGAAAGAATGACAGGTGAATTATTATGTGGGAAAGACAAAAATATTAAATGGCTCAATTTAGGGGAACGATATCTGAGGTGGGATGACTCAGTCTGGAGCTCTGGAGCAAAATTAAACATAGGACCTGAATATATAAATATCTTGAATAAATCTCCCCTGATCAAAATGTTATTCATTCTGATGGGATTAGCTTGTCAATCTGGTTTAATAGTTTAAAACACACCAAACAATATGAGATATACTGTTTTGATGTTGGCTTCAATGGTGGCCTAGTGGTTAAGTAAGTGGACTTAGATATTATGCAGCGCAGGTTTTTTTGGGACAACTGATATTTGGTAATTGTAGCATGTTTTTCTTTGGAGCTCCCCTTCTGTTCAATGCTCTTTTCTGCTTTGCAAAGCAACCTTTCGAGGAAATTGCATTTTTGACAATTTTGACAGATGCAGCGAAAATCAAGTAATTTTTCAAGTTAAAATATCATTTAGAATCATCCATATATTCATCTGAATATTCATCTGTGTATCTCTTGCTGGGTTGCATCCTGGCATCTGGAGATTCAAACCTAATGCCTTCCAGACCCAATTACGGACCCTTATCTGCTAGGCCACCACCTTATTCAAAATCATATAATAAATTAGAAATAATGCAAGGTGGTGCCAGTAAGTTGGCAGTAGTGGTGGCGAACTTGGGTTCACAAGGCTTTAGGTTCTAATCCACCAGCTGCCAGGTTGCCACTGAGATGCTCTGATCATAATACTGTCCCGACCCACAATACTTCTAGTGGGCTCCCAACCCACTAGAATGTTTAAATGCTTCAATATTCAATGGGCCCTGGACCATTTTGTTCACCAAAATTAGTCCCAAGGATTTTTTTGACCTTAGAACTAAGTTTAATTAACAAAATGGCTGTGTTTTTACCAATATTTCAGGGGTTAAATGTGATTTAACTAGATATAGAAAAATTGTTTTCGTCAAGCATATGGATAAAGAACATCTACGAAGAGGAAAACACAGGATGAGAAGCAGTGGTCTCACTTACTCACCAGGTAGCCCTGCCCTGCCCTGACTGACGGTAGCCCAGCGTGTAATTGTATTGGTGTCTGAGTGAGTGAAAATGATTACCTGGCAAAAGCTGTAATTGAGTTGGAAAGAGAGTGCAAGTAGAAAGCTCCTGCTGCATGTTCCATCCAGGATCTGCAGGCTTGTGTGTGTCTGTATGTGATATAAACGAAGAGACTTTTTTTGAGACTAGCATTCCCCGTGGGTTCTAAATATTAGGTCTCCAAGGAGAAAGTATTAATTTGAGATGTTATTATAAAAAAAAAATCACATTGGGCCAATTTCAGTGTCAGTCAGTTAATCTGTTCACGTCTGTGCGTGTGAGTGCGCACAGGAGGATGGAAAAATCTGGAGGAGCTGACAGCTGGCTTATTGATATGCGAATGATAAAGCACACTCAGATAGGTCTTTACAAAAAACCACCAAACCATGAAAAGTGAAATGAACAATATGTTGGTTGTCTTGACGACAGTTGCCTGGCTCGCAGCCAAACAGCCGTCCAGTAGAGGACGATGCTTCTGGCCAAATCAAAACAGTCTCAGTGCCAACTGACTGCTGCTTGCATGCATGCGTCTGATTGCTGTGTTGTAACAAATAATACCAGGCAGCCTTCTCTAGGTGATATGATGTCTTTAATATGTTATACAGCTAATACATCTAGGCCTAGTATAAGGACTCAGTTATTATTATTTTCATGTCGTGCCATTGGCTTCATTGTTTTAGGAAATGGTCTAGAGGATTATTTTTAATTCAGCTTTTTACTGTTTTTCTTTAGTAATCATACTATATAAAAACTACCGGTACATCCACCCTGGTATTATGGCATAAAATTGGAACATAAGCTAAATCACACCTAGAGTTTGGACACAGAAATAACATTAAATGAAATGTTTTTTAAAGGTAAATTCATAAGAAATTGGGATTGCTGAGATTTATATTGGCGTTAGTTTTGTTGTTTTTTTGTTGCATTAACAGTAGGAATGTCTTGCTCGTAAAAATGCATTTCTTTGGGCTACAACTGCCAACATGTTTTTAGTCACCGCTAAGCAACTAATATTTGTAATTGAGATGCACTATTCTAAAAACCTCACAATTCGATTAGATGTCAATTTCAAAACTTGTGCTTTGATTAAAAATGATTTTTGATTAAAAAAGGGTTTTCAATTATTAAAAGATTCACTGTCCAGATCAGAAATTAATGGTGTATATCTGTCTTCTTAAATACTTTCCAAAATTCTTGCAGTTGACAGACAAGAAAAAAAAGAATGAATTTTCTGCAAACAGTTGCAGGTTAATATTACTCAATATCCAGATATTATGGACTGCTCATGCTCTGCTGAGCTATTATTATGTCCCAAGCAATATTGGACACTCTTTTTGATGTAATGGACGCACTGTGCAAGTGTGCTACAACCTGATGCATTTATGGGCATCATTAAACATCAGACTTGATAGCATGACATGTTATATTCCAAATCCATCACAATATGATTTGATTTTGAATTATTTAGAAACCAATGGGAAGAGGTATATTATCTTTTATTTAACTTATTTCAGTGTCCTTATCAAAAGAAATATTCCAATGGTCAATTCCTTTTTTCGGTTCGTGTGCTTGGTTATCAACTTTGTTAGAACTTGGGTTTTTGCACTCCCGGTTCCCTGAATGTTGTTAAAGTGGAGGTGTGTCGTCCTATCGTGGGCAATCTACATATTGTTTTAATCTGCATAACATCTCTCTGGCGACCGGAGTGGGAAGGATGCATCACTATAGAAACGCAGCTCACCTCAGCACAGCTCTAACTCTAATTTAAGACCAGGCAACATGTTGAGTCTGGGGAGAAACACAGTGGACGCGTGCGTGTGGCCTTCAAAGTGTGTGTTTCTGCTAACCTTTACCTGCCATATACAAAACATCCTCACCCTAGTACTAATAATAATAATTAGAACTATATTAATCCCTCGGGAGTACCCTTCGGGAAATTATCCCTCTGCTTTTAACCCATCACCGTAGTGAGCAGGGGGGTGCTGGCTGACTGCACCGGGGGAGCTCAGGGCACCTCAGCGGTAACTTGGCAGTAGGGGGATTTGAACCGCCAAGTTACTGGTCCCAAGCGGACCCAAGCCCACTCCCTTAACCACTATGCCACCAAATGCTGCAACCCAAGTAGTGTATTATTTACTACCACAAGTCTGTCTGTCCCCTGTCTGAGTGGTGCACTAACAGCGGTTGGTGCAGAAACAATTGTTGCTAATATGTTATTACCCAAAGGAGGGGCTAATAATAATCCTACAGCGCCTAGAAACTCAGGGAGAAGGAGGATGAAATACACATGAGCCTGTGGAGGAGTTCTTTAGTGTTATCATGGAATACAAACAAAACAAATTTTCATATATATCAATGACTGAATTTAAGTCTGGATTCTTCACTGCTGATGCTTTGGGAATAACATGGTGATGTTGCCAGGCAATTCCCAGGAAATTTTTCCTCCGAGAATAGTGAGAATTTTCAGTGAAAGGGCTGTGTCAGGTTGAGTGAATGAGTAAAAGGAATATAAATTGGTAAAAACTACATTAATGAACATCAAATATGCATGACACCATGGACAGAAGGATGGATGAAAAGATGGGTTGATAAATGGATGGATGGATAGACGTGCGGGTGGATGGACAATAGATGGATGGGTGGGTAAATGGATGGGTGGGTTAGATAGATGTGTGGGTTGATGTTGATGGGTAGATGGATGGATGTACAGATGGATGGATTAATGGTTAGATGGAAGGAAAGACTTATGATGGATATGTTGCTCTGTGATGGATTTAACGATGGCTGAGGAAAGATACCGTAGATACTTTTTTTATTATCGCACCAAGATCTAGTCTCCTGTTTGTTACAGTACATTTACGTTCCAACTGTCGTTCCACTGTAAAACCACAGATGCACCGGTCTATTAGCTTCCCACCAATCATGCTATAATCCTGATCCAACAATATTTTATTTTGTTGTTACCTTACCTCTATCAGTCAGCGAGTCCTGTGCACACAGACACACATTGCTGTACTTCCAAATCAATATCCCAGCATGTGACAGGAATGCATGAGTCAATCAGTCAGAATAAAACAAACACATCAACACTTACAGTGGAAACATACACGCGAACAACGGGACACACGTACACTACAGGGAACCAGTGATGCATGAGACACAGCACTTGTAGCCACGGGCTAACAGCTAATTGTAAGTGACCCAAAGAAAGGCAGAAACATTTAATTTTGTGTCTGTGTCTACATGAGAGAGAAAAAAACAACTGCATGATGTGTCAAACCAACAAAAACATGGACAGACAGGAAATTGTACTGTACTGTACTGTAATGCAATGTATGGCTCCGAGCTGTTGTGTTTTTACAGTGCGTGAATCAATAGGTTTTTCCAACGCAGGGAGAGCATAGTGAAAAGAAAAAAATAAACCACAACTGCACATGGGCACATTAATTGATTATCCGAACTGAAGTGTTACACATATTTAGTGTTGCAACTAAATGTCAATGCAACATTGAAGTGGCATGTGATTATCGATATGTGAACACTAGATAAACCGTACTTGTTGCAGTTGCAATCCACATTTCCCATATTTATTTGATTCTCAGAAACTATAATCAGAGCTTGAACATTGTAGGCTTCTGGATGTATTTCTGTGTGCTTTGGCATGAAAGAGGTATTTAAAGCTAAGTACTTTGTCGTACAGTACATGCTGGAGAGAGTACCACTTGAGCAAAACTCACTCTTCAAAATAATAAACTACTCATGCCGAGCATATGGCAGCACAACTACACCAGATTTTTTTTTAACATATTTTTTATGTTACCATAAATAGCTTCAATTTTTTTGTTCCACTTGTTAATGCATTGACTTCCAGTAGACTCACCACGCACAGTAAGGCTCAGAGTATGGTGCAGTGTAATTTGTGTCGCAGTTGTGGAGACTGCTGCCCCAGTGATCCAGAAACGGATAAAAGAAAGAGGATGGATGAATAAAACATTCAGCTCTTGTAAAAACACCAGCTTAGATCTACTCTTGTTCATTTGGAACTCAACCGACAGCAAAACCAAACTGTCTCCAGCTGTCTGTGGACACAGACACGTACACTGTCATCTACTTTATATGCAGTAGTTCTTGTATAACCCTTGATTACCCTTGATCCCATGATAGCCGTGCGCAACCGCTAAGGTAAACAATTCAACGCTGCCAATCCTGGAAACTGGCTGTATTGACAGACGGGTCGTGGCATTAACTACAGAGAAGTGTGTTGCACTGATTAATTGTCGCCACTTGTTCCACCAGACTTTTCCCCTGCCCGCACGGAGGCCAGCGATAAATGATGTAGAAACAGGAAGAACTGCCGGAGGTAGAATGTAAACTAAGAATGGAACTAAACTTTGCACCGTACATCATGTTATACCCAACGTTGTTTAAGCCATACTTGTTCTTTAAAAGTTTAAAGCTAGCTGTAGCTTTAGAACAGTCATTTTCTACTTTTTATGAGCTATGAGTGTGAAACCTGGTCCAATAAACACAAATTGGAAATCCTGGCAGGACTGGTAGAAAGACACACGTGAAGCTCTTCCTCAACAACAGCTCTCAGCGTCTCTCTGTTTTTAGTTTTTATCACAGTCAAGCATGAGAAGCTCAGCTCACATAGATATGTGGTTGAAAACAGGAGCAATGTCAAATAGCTTTGTTGGCCAGAATGGGGAACTCATTGGCAATAGATAACCAATAACTGTCCAAAGGAAGATCCGCAAAGTTTAGCTTTAAACAACAATGGTTAATCAGGTGATATCACACAATTTCCCATGGCACACCTGACGATCTCTCACAGCACACTAGTGCGCTGCGGCACACTGATTGAAAATCACTGGTTAAGAAGACCTGAAATCTCATTCTAGCAAAACCTTGCATATTTCCTGTCCTTGATTATATATATTTCTTTTTATGGTGCAACTTTTTTTTTCTTTTGCAACATTTTAACATCAGCTGCACTGAACTTTACAACGGACGCCACTGGAGGTGATTGGTTCCTAAAGGCCGTACCCCTCAGGTGTTCACAAAAGTGAACAGTGGGCAGCTTTGAGTGCCCGGGGAACAGTGAGTGGGGACGGTACCGTGCTCAGTGGAACTCAGTAATAAATTGGCGGTCGGGGGATTCGGACCGGGGGCCTTACAGATCCAAGTCCACTTCCTAAACAACTCAGCCACCAACTGCCCCAGAAGCAGTTGTGATGGTAATGGATCATCAAATATGACAGACAAAATGTTAGTCACACCAAATACATGCTAAATTACTGCACAGTTTCTTTTTTTACATGTTACATGTTTTTTTACATGTTGTATTGAAATATTTATATATTCTTATTTTTGAAAAATAAAATATATATTGTTATTATTAAAACAAACATTTACAGCAAGATATAACCACATCTATAGCAAAATCACAATTACATTCCTCATCAATGAATGTCATAGTCATATTAACTACTTCCTTTTTGAAAGATTTGTATTTCCACGCAGGGAACCACCCTCCATTTTGTTATATACATTCGTTTATATATACATTATATATATTATATATAGTGACTGACTGTAACTATGGCAAAAATGTCACTGTCGCACACTCTCAAGTGGCAACAACGGTCCCTGGTTCAATTACCTTTGCAGTCTGTGTGTGCTTGAGCACACGCCAAGTGCTTAATTGGGCAGCTGAGAATAGGAGAAACCTTGACCTAGGCTCCAGACAAATACAAAAACATCTGAGAATTCAACCAGGTGGTCCGTTTCATCACTTGCTGCTTTTTAGACTGAAACTATCATGTCATATTTGCGACATAGCTGTTACTTTACGGTTCAATTTACAAAACGCGCCACTTACCCCGGAACAATTGGAAGGAAAACCCCGTTCTTTTCGTTATTTGAATAAACCCGTGTGTTCTGCTTTCCCAGCAGCTGTTTCCAGTGCTATGTTTTGCTCCAGAGCAGCTCCTCCTTCTAGGTTGACAATCCTCCGCCGTCACTCGCCTCTGAATGTGTTTCTCTGACAGAATGAATGAACCGCTGCGTCTCTCCTGCCAACACATTTGCATGCTAGCTGCCGACTGGCTGCCGCGCTCGCGGGGGGCGGAATCCGGTCTTTCGATAGGACGCAGCAGACTTTCAATCACCCGGGCGAGCACTGGCGGCAGAGGCGATAAGAGGAGAAGGGGAGAGGGACTGTAAAAACAAAGGAAAGTCAAACAAGAGCAGTCTGAAGAGGACGACAGAAGGTCTGATGTGACGCCCTTCAGAACGCCTTCCCTGAGCTCCACGTGGGACTGTCAATACACCAGAACAAAGAGAATGTCAAAGTACCTTCACATGTACGGTAGACCAGGCTACTACCGACTGTGGCCTGTTGGTTGCCTGGTAAGTGCTCATATTGTTGCTGCACAGGTGTGCTCTACCCATAATGCACTGTACTACCTACAGTGCATTATGGGACTCTACTAATTCCTAACTACACAGTGAGACCAAAAATTAAGTATATTCTGATGTGATAATGATATAGATTAGTAATACAGTAAAGCAATTTGAATAACAGTTATTCTAGTATACTACTTTTGCCAATATTAAGGCATAGATAACATCAAAATTGTGTGTTATGTGTAGTAAAGATATGTACAATATACTAATATTTATAGTACTTTTTTATTTAGAAGAGTATTGTGGTAATAGTACTATATAGTATAACATTAGAAAAATATAATGCATAATAAAGATGGCGACCACCAATGCCCAACATGGCAACTATATTGATATTTGCTTCCTAAACCACCAGTAATCTGCTTACATCAACTGATCACTGACTCTCTGTCTATCTATAAGTCTACCTACTGTCTGTCTGTCTGTACAGCTGTCAGCCTGTCTTTCTGTCTATCTATCTATCTGTGTGTATATCTGTCTAGCTGCCAGTCCATCTGTTTGTCTGTCTTATTGTCTGTTCAGCTGTCAGTCTATCTGTCTGTCTGTCTGTGCATCAGTCTGTCTATCATCTATCTGTCTGTCCGTCTGGCTGTCAATCTCTGTCTATCCATCTGTCTGTCTAGCTGTCAGTCTATCTTGTGAGTCTATCTTTCTGTCTGTCTGTCTGTCTCTCTAGTGTTTCCTCGTAATTCTAAGTAAACATAATATGAAATAGAAAAATGTACAACATATTGACATTTAGTTAAAAAAATTAAATATTGTTGATAGCCATAAACATCAGGATAACTGTACAACGTTAGAGTTCTGTACAAATACACTGGAATCATTTTTTTTTTTCTTTTTCCTTTATTACAATGACCAGGGGCAGTAACTTATTACACAAACATACCTGCTAAGTACTCACATAAGTACTGAGAATCAAGGGCAAATGTAGGCAGTTGCCTTGAGCCCCCATTAACACCCCAGGTTAATGGGATTCACCTCATTATTTTGACTGTTCATTAACTGATCCTGTCATTCTAAAAATATACATATGGCTAATTCACGAGTGACCCAGTCTATATCAGAGAGCCTCTAAGATAGTATCGCATTTGAACAAACTTCGTCATTTAACCCAGAAGAAATAACCTGCAAATCCCCAATAACTTCCTGGTTCCTGGTTATATAATCATTTTTTACTGTATTCCATGTATTGATTTTTGTACATCAACAGCACACAGCTTCACACTACTGTGAGTAACACACATGCTTTAACAACAAATCACCAAATTTATTCTTTTGTATAACTATTTCATAATAGTTGTTTTTTTCTTTTTTTTGCCTGTCTTTGTGCGAATGTGGCGCAGATAAAGAGAGAAACCACAGACAGAAAATATGTGTTTCTGTTCGATGAGTCCAAAGAGTTCAACCAGGGCCTCTCATTGGGAGTCACATGACCTTTAGCACAAGGTAAACGTCCATCACACTGTTGTCCTTCAGTCCAAGACAGGAAAATGAAATTGAAATGGCAATTTTCAGAGTTCCTAACACTGGGTGAACTCTTATAGGTACAATAACATTATTGATATACATAATAACATTAAGATAAAGATTTGTCCCACACTGGGGGAAATCGAATTTTACAAAAGTACAGATACAGATAAGATAAGAGAAAAATGCTTAAATATATACACGATATACAACATTACTGTGGTAGCGAGGGCATAAAACAGTTTAAAGACTTGAAAAATGATATTGCATGAGTTAAATAGTATTGATAAAATAACAAATATTGAAAAATAGTGAGGGAAGAGTGATGTTATACTCTTTCTCACACAAACACCACATCACAAAGCTGGCAGTAATGTGCCATAAACATAAAATTATTATTTTATCATTTTCGACTCAAAATTAATAATCTCTTAAACTGTTGCAAGACTTGCACAACACTAGAAATGTTAGGGTCAGTTGTCCAAACATATAAATAAACAGACAATATATTTTTCTGAAGTTTATACATTATTTATTTGTATATAATGTATTTTACCATTGGAAGTATTCTTCTCTGTTCAGTTTGTGCCTTTGCAGGTATAACCACAGTGTATTATTGTTTTCCATTTCCCCCTAATCTTAGTATTTTCCCTCTGATTCCAACTACCTCCATGTTCTCCCTCAGTGCATCCATCAATCTCCTCTTTGTCTCCTCGCTGGTAGCTCCATCTCCAGCATCATTCTTCTACCAATGTATCCTCTGTCCCTCCTCTGAACATGTCCAAACCATCTCAATCTGGCTTCTATAGCTTTTCCTCCAAACCTTTCTGTCTGTATTGTCCCTCCAAATGACTCTATTCATTCCTGATCCTGTGGCTAGGACACCATTCATCATTTGACTCTGACTTATTTAAATCTTTCCTGTTTCTGATAAATTATTATGACATTTCCTTTTCCTTCCTTCAATCTGTCTTGAGCTCCTCTCTCCCCCTCCCTCTCCACTGTCTCAATGTATTATTGAACGCACATTAACTGATATAAAATGGACTTGAATATAGTATGGGACTCTTCATTTTACTTCTATGAATATTCATCATTGCCATGTGCTCGTACACACTGCGTTGCCATAGGAAACAGCCTATTGTGTCTACCTTCATCCTCTCATCCCTCTCCTCTCTCTCTTCCATGTCTCGCTTTGTTTTCCTTTGCATTTTCTTTCCATCTGTTTCCTTTACCAACCTTACGGCCCTACATTCAGGCAAAATCGTATGCCATGAGAAACAAACATGTCTCCATGAATGGACAATCAGGTCTGGTCTCGTAATGAAACTGCGCAAAAGTGTAAAAAATCTCACATTACCAGCCATAAATCAAATTCCGAACCTTCAGCTATGTCTGCCAAGGATGCGTATGTGGTGTGAAATTCTTTGCCATGGTAGCCAGTTAACTGCCTAATTGACCTTTCCACACCCCTCAAAGGACGACTCGTCCAGCTACTTCTTTGTGCCTTCTATTCCCTCATTTCCCTTTTAGCCGTCCTTCATGCTCAATACTGATTACTGAGTGACACCGCCGCTCCTCTCTTTCTCCAATCCTTTTAAATTTTGGGCAGCACAAATGATGCCACACACTTTTAAACTTGAAATGTTTCTTATCCTTAATCAGATTTGTTGCAACCTTGAAGACTGCTAAGTGGATCGTGTTTTTAACTGTCTGACAAGATGCGTGACTTTGCCCACTGTTTTCAAGGTGTTAGGTGCTTACGAGAATTCGGGATCAACACTAAACATGACTGTCCCAGTAAGTGTCTTTTTCAAAGACAAATGTAAATCATGAGATGATGTATGAATGTGATAACTAAGCTTTTCCAAATTATGCTCATTCATCCATATTCATCCGTCAATTAATTTGCACACACCTTTCCTTAACTTATGAGAATAAAGTATGTTGTAAGGTATGCTAAATAATAACAATAATAAGGTATGCTTAAGCATTTGTTTCACCTGTAGCCATCATGCATTGGTGCTATGGTGTAGTGCCAGGGCTCTGGCTTGCATCAACAGTTTGTCTGTTGAAAAGGTTTTCAGGACTGGGACTCAACACAGAGCCACAGTGCTCCGTGTGGATGATTCTCTTGTGGCGAAACCATCTGAAAACATTCAAGGTTTTGAACATGATTTTTACGGTCTGACTATAGTTGGTGTACGTTGGTGTTGGCCACGATGAAAAGGATTGAAAGGTATCGTATCAGAAGTACTGTTAAAGTTGAGAACTTTATAGATGCAGGGTTTGGTTCTATGGACCCCTATATAGGGGATTTTCTTTTATTATGTTAGACAAGTAGATTATTATTATCACAAAACAATAGAGGGAAGAAGAGATCTGATGATAATTTTTAAGGACGCCTTTATTTTCTTGGACCTCTGACTGAGACCGTTGTGTACAAGCAATTCTTATCACTCCCCAAAGTAGCAATTATATTGGGATTGTTCTAGGACTTCATGGATGAGGAACCTCACTTATACTACCTTTCACTAGGATTGTTTTAATGAGGACTGTTTATTATTGATTCCTTGGTCCAACATGCCACTTACCCTAACATCTCTTTGACCTGAGCTTCAAAAGGTGAAGCCAACGACCAGTGTCACTTTCGAACTCTATCACTGGCCATTCACGATACAGGGCAAAACCATTTTTCAGACCACCAACAAATCCTTCTTCGTTGACGATGGGCGGCGTTGTTAATGAACCTGTCTCCTTGCACAGCAATGGATGTAGCACCTTGGGCACTGAGGTAAATCATCTCGGAGACAAAGAGGGGAGCAGAAAGGGACACACAGAGAGGAGTGAGGAGGAAAGGAGAGAGGGACAAGGCGACAATGACGATCACCCCAAATTGGACACTGACTCCTCTGCAATTACTATTACATAGAGAAGAGAGGGGGAAGAGTGGAGAAATAAGTAGACGAGAGGAGAGAAGAAAAAGGAGTGACAAAGAGAGAAAAGAAAATGAAAAGAAGAGGGAGAGAGGAGTGGAGAGGAGAGGACAGAAAGATCCTTTCCAGTCCTCTCTATTCCTCGTCTCCTCTCCTTCCCCCTTCTTTGTATAAAGGCACTTGCAAAGGAGTCAATGGGGAGGAAAATAGAAAAGGAGACAGGAGAGGGAAAGAAAGGAGTAAAAGATAGGGGGTGGTAAAGAAGGAAGAGGAGAGGTAAGGAGGAGTGGATGGGTGAAAAGAGGAGAGGACAGAAAATGAGAGAGGGGAGGTGAGGAAAGGAAGAAGCAGCAGAGAGGAAATAAAAGAAAGGGAGAGGAAAGGAAAGAAGGGAGAGGAGAGGGGAGGAAAATAAAGAAGAACTGAGGAAAGCAAAGAAGGAGAGATGAGTGGAGAGGAAAGGAAATGGAAAGAAGAGTAAATGACACTGAGGGATATGGAAAGAGAGGAGAGAAAGCAGAGGAAATACTTCAACTGCTACGACATCTGATCTTTTATCATCATCTTGGAGATGACTCTTTCCTAACCCCACATATACAACTCAACACAATTTGCGTGTCCTCATCAGGGTCACACTGTTACAAAAAAGTAAAAACGCTGTCTCTCCACAGTTTTGCTGCAACCAATAGGTTGCAATCTTATTCAATATATTATTGTGTTTCTTGGACAATGAAATCTGCCACCCACCTCTTCCTACTCTGAAATGCAAACATCTGCCTCTGTTCCTAATCATTAATTGACTCCCATGGCAAGACAATGTTGGAGATCAGCTTCTATTTCTGTAGATATAAATCTATTACAGAAGACAGATGATGATGTATGCTACAATGTTCCTGAAATAACTGCTGCCGCTGCTGCTGGAGATCCAGGCAAGGTTCACCACGGGCACAGCAGAGTTACAGGGTATAGAAAACATGAATGAGAGCCCATCTCTGGGATGAGCTGTGTTTACTACGAGCCAGATAACAGGTGGTGACCATTTCTGGTTAGTGCGTGTGTCCGTGCGGTAGGTGAATGCGACCAGAGAGAGAGTTGAAGGTGGCAGACATTTTCACTTCAAAGACAACTGAGGGTGCAGTACAGATTAAAGCACACTAGGAATCAAAGGGCCTCAGGTGGTAGAAAACACACAGGTTCACCCGTATGTCTGTGTGTGTGTCTGCACACGGTTAAGTGACAAGTTGTGTGCTTTTTGTGTCGTAGAAGAGATGTTCTTTCTATATTTACCTCTTATCTCTGCCAATAGGTCTCCTGTTTCTTCCCTGTGTTCCCTGTTTGTGATTCTGTGTTTTTGCATGAGTGCAGGTATAATGTTGAAGATTAATGGATATTCCAAGCAGACAGCTGTTATAGTGGGAGAAAGCGGCCCATGTCGCATCTATGTCTGAACAAAAATCTGAACCATTGGACCATTTTACAGCATTTTATCTTGGACCAATGCACTCAGATGGTGTTGGTCAAAGATTGATAACCGATCCAAAACGATTTTACTTTACACCCCTATTGATTATATATTAGATAATTTTCCACGGCACACCTGACGATCTCTGATGACCAGCGGCACACTGGTTGAATATATCTGAATTAGAGATACTAGCAATTGGGAGCTGAAGGTGGCAGAGTTAAAGATGCTGAGATTCTCTCTAGAAGGATGGACAGCTTCAGGAATGACATCATTAGAGCGTCAACACAGACTGAAAGGTTTGGAGAGAAGCCAAAATTGAGATGGTTTGGAAATGTTCAGAGGAGGGACAGTGGATACATTGGTAGAAGAATGATCCTATAGAGGGAGCTACCAGGTAGGACAAATGCATTGAGGGAGGACATGGAGTAGTAGTAGTAGTAGTAATTGGAATAGAAGATGGAAAGAACAGGGGAAGATAATAAAAATGATAATTCTTGATGATGATTTTCAGGACAACATAGTGCTGTTTTCTTCCATTTCTTGTTCTTTTGAATGCCTGGTACTTTTGTTTGGACAATTAAATTGATTTTAGAAAAAATAACCAATAATAATTCATTTCCAGAGCCGATACATAGCCTTTTTCCATGGTTTTCTTGATAGTAACCAAAATCAATAGCTATGGCAATAGACTGCCAAAAGCAGTGCTTTTATGTTCATTGTATTCTTCTGGTAATAAACCTTTGGACGATACAAGGAACAAAAAATTGTATACATTACATTTTTTTCTTCGCTCCCTTTAAAACCTATTCAATTCCACATGTTGATCTCTCAGGTTTTTGTGAAAGAGCGGATCTAACCTCAAAAAAGTTAAAAGATAAATTAAATGTTGAATGAACAAAGACACTTTAAAAAATATTTCATTTTGGCTTTTTTTTGCCCTAAAAATGTGGATTTGCATTTATTTTTGTGTGTTTATCATGCACAAACATCAATGATATTTGATTTTTTTTTTATTATTCCTTATCATTCGTTCTCCCTCTATTTTCTCATTACATCCCAACAGTTTGAAATGCTTTCTCCTGAACACTATCTGCTAATTTACACTTGATTTGCCCCGCCTAACTGCTCTCCTCGCGCACGCCTACCGGCATGGGCCCCAAAGCCCTCCCTGGTGTCCAGCCTGGTCTCTCCACACACCCACTCAACACTACAGCAAGAGAACTGCGAGAACTCAAACGCTACGCCCCAACTGCTAAACTGCACAGTGTTAAACGTCTGCCTGAAGTGTCTGCCTAACAACACCTAACAAAACGAGAACGAGGAGAGTGTATCAGCTCGGTTCACCTTGGTGCCCACGTACTCTCTCTCAGCTCCAACTCCCTCTAATGTCTTGGCTGATTAAAAGCAAACGTAAAACACACACATGGCTAAACAGTCACACAGACACTGGCACAAACACTTATGCACACGAATAATTGCACTTAGACAGGCTGACAAGTGTCTGCTCCGGTGCATGTTGCTATAGCAACGCGGTCAGCAGTGTTTTTTGCTCTTTGACTGCGCTCAGCTCCACTCCATGCCAGAGCTCTGACACATCCATTCACATTTACGGCCTCAGAGGTGATTCACAGGCTGAGGATAGTCGTCGTCTCATGCTTATTTATTGCAACCATCTACAGCATGAAAGCTAAAGTGCATTTAGTGTCAACTTAGATGCACTTTAGGGGATTTAAGGAGGAAGAGCATACATGGAGACAGTTTTTCCATCTGGTTTTGCATGTTTACTATATTATTTATTTTACTGGGCTGTAGATTTCAAGTGTGTTTTCATTTTACCCAGATATGGATGAGACATGATACAGTCATGGTAGTCACAGGGTCAGGAGTCTCCACCAATGCCACCCAAATCACACCGCTCCACACTGTGTGCCCTCCTGTGGATGGTGAGCTCCAGATAGTTAAGTACATCTGGACAGTGCTATTATCATAGCACCTCAGTGGTAACCTGACAGCTGGTGGATTACAACCCAAAGCCTCACATACCCAAGTCTGCTTCCTTCTGAAATGTAATTTTTTTTTTTAAGAACCCAGACTTCTTTTTGTGCTTTCATTGACAAGCCACCGTTTCATTTTTACTACCATGAGTAAAGTGAGTAGAAAATACAGGGAAGACAGGGTTAGAAGTACTAAGTATATGATATGATATGACTATATGCATTTGTATATTGTATGTGCAACACGATGCACATGTAAAAATGTCTGTGTCTGTGTATATATATATATATATACATATATATAAATAACTTTGTATGGAACTTAATTGGCAAACAAAGCTGATAATCACTGGATTAGGTTTGTTTTTTTTTTTTTTTAATGCAGAACTTTTCACCTCTACGTTGCAGAGCAGTTTAAGGATTCATTGCCTCAATGAAGAGCCACTACAGGGTGGATGTCCTTGATTAGACAGAAAGGTGGTCAGTTGCCATTTATTTGACATTGGACTTGACCTGGATACGCAAACATGAGGGGGATCAGGTCTTTTTTTTTTTTTAAATTACTGCATGTGGGTAGGAAAAATAAAAATCTAAAATAAGCTTGTTGCATAAGTATGCCCTTAAACTAATACTTTGTTGCAGCTTTGGCTTTAATTACAACTCTGTCTTTTTGGATAAATGCGTCTGGCACATCTTAATGTCGCAATATTTGCCCATTCTTCTTTGTAATATTGGTCCAAATCTGACAGATTGTGAGGGCATTTCCTATGCACAGCCCACTCCATCAGATTCATGTCCAGACTGGTTGGGCCATTCTAAAACCTTAATCTTATCTCGGTGAAGCCATTCTTTAGTTCATTTTTCTGTTTGATTTGGATCATTGTCATATTGAAAGTTAAAGGTTTTTGTGCCAACACTGACTGGTATTTTGAGCTGTTCATAGTTCTATCCACCCTGACTAAGGCCCCAGTTCCAGCTGGGGTGATGAGCAGTTTTATTTTTGCACCAAATATACCTTTGAGAATAATGTCCAAAAAGTTCCATGCCTTACATTACATTCAGTTCTTTTTCAGTCCGGGAAAATCAAACAAAATGACGTTGTCAGACTACCAGGAGAGCTTATCCAATCACAGTACACATGAGCAAATCACGTGATACGCCAGCTCGATGCTACTGACATCACAATCTGGCAAGATGATCTGGGTCTCAGCACTGTGTTATGAACGGGCTGTGTCCATTCCCTTATAGCAGGCCTTCACTTTTGATTCTGAAGGCTCTGGCAGATTTCATGGAACCTAAAAACACAAGCTAGCGGATTGGATAACACGTTTTTATACAACTTTTAAATGTAAAAACTCTTTTAATAATAATATAAAAATAATAAAATTGTATTTTAAAATATTTATATGTAAATGTGTTATTCTGAGCATGTTTAGGCCAGTAGAGAAGACTTTGCTGCTCCTCACGGCCCACCACTGTATATACTGTACATATATATATATATATCAGTGGGGCCATGCATTTAAACAGCAGGCCTTCGGTGACATCATCATTTTGGATGTTAAATTAACAGGGTTAATATCATCAGTATGAGACCAAGACTTGAGAATTCACATATGTACATTATATCAGCCTTAATATTGGCACATCAAGCAAAACTTAATTTCCAGAATATTTGAAAGCAATTATTTCTAAGTATATTTCTAAGCAATTTTACGCATCCGGCGTAAAAACATGTAGCCAAATCTATGATGCAAGTCAACAAAAAGATTTCCATAACGGATCGGACGGGGCCCGGGTTAACAACGACCGCCAACAGTGCTGTTAACCTACAGGGTACTGTTGGAAAGTGGACTATTGTTGGTCGAAGACAAAGAAGAAGAAGAGGAGGAAGATTGATAAAGACAAAGAGGGAAAAAAAGGAAGGTTAGAAGTGTAGGTCTGAAAGTGGGAACCCTGAATGTAGGTACAATGACAGGGAAAGGTAGGGAGCTAGCTGACATGATGGAGAGAAGAAGAGTGGACGTGTTGTGTGTACAGGAGACCAGGTGGAAAGCAGCAGGGCCAGAAATATTGGGGGAGGTTTTAAGTTATTCTACCAAGGATTAGACGGGAAGAGAAATGGAGTTAGGGTGATCATTGGGGAAAAGAATGCAAGTTATGTGGTGGATGTGAAACGGGTGTCAGACAGGTTGATGTGTGTGAAGGTAGAAATGGAAGGAGTGATGTTACAAGGCCCTAAATAATCTGGCCCCTTCCTATATTAAGGACCTACTTTCCCCCTATAAACCTAACAGACCGCTCCGATCATTAGATTCGGGTCTATTAGTGGTTCCCAAAATTACTAAGAGAGATGTGTATAAGAGACAAGCCCTATGTGACAAACTTGTTTTGTAAATGTGGGCTATATAAATAAAAATTGATTGATTGAATTGATTGATTGATTGATGTTGAACGTTGTCAGTGGTTATGCTCCACAGGTAGGCTGTGAGTTAGCAGAAAAGGAGAAGTTTGGAATGAGCTGGATTTGGTTGTAGAGAGCATCCCCAGGGGAGAGAGAGTAGTGATTGGAGCCGACTTAAATGGCCATGTAGTAGAAGGGAACAGAACACCCTTTTTGTTTGCTCTGCTGATGGATAGATTTACAGATGAGGTCAGACAGGAGTCTCCATGGACAATGATGTTTGCAGATGATATTGTGATCTGCAGTGAGAGCAGGCAACAGCTAGAAGAGAACCTAGAGAGGTGGAGGTTTGCACTGGAGAGAGGAGGAATGAAGATCAGTCATAGCAAGACCGAGTACATGTGTGTGAATGAAAAGGGGAACAGCGAAATGGTGAGGTTACAAGGAGCAGAGTTGAAGAAGGTGGAGGAGTTCAGAAACTTGGGCTCAACTGTTCAGAGCAGTGGAGACTGTGGAAGAGAGGTGAAGAATANNATGGAACAACTGGAGAAAGGTCTCTGGAGTGATCTGTGATAGAAGGGTGTCAGCTAAGGTGAAGGGAAAGGTTTACAGGACAGTTGTGAGACCAGCCATGATGTATGAACTAGAGACACAAGGAATAGGTAGAAGACAAGAGGGAGAGCTGGAGGTGGCAGAGTTAAAGATGCTTAGATTCTCTTTGGGGGTGACAAGGATGGACAGGATCAGGAACGAGGTGATCAGGGGGACAACACAGACAGGAGGGTTTGGAGAAAAAGCTAGAGAAGCCAGACTGAGATGGTTTGGACATGTTCAGAGGAGTGACAGTGATTATATTGGGAGAAGAATGCTAGACATGGAGCTACCAGGTAAGAGACGAAGAGGAAGGCCAAAGAGGAGATTTATGGATGCAGTGAGGGAGGGCATGGAGGTGGTTGGAGTTGGAGTTGAGGATGCGGAGGACAGGGTGAGATGGAGGTTGTTGACTCGCTGTGGCAACCCCTGAAAAATGGGATAAGCCAAAAGGAATTAAATTGTGCCAGTTGCCAAGTAGTTGACGATTTGTTTCGCCTCCACTAGGTGCCGGCGTAGCCACATTTAAAACACTCCCTTCAAAATCAGCCCTGCCATACATTACAGAATGAAAATCGATTTCGTATCCGGGAAGGAATGTTGTCCAGAATACTGTGGTGGAGTTTTTTGAAGTGTGCGCGCAGATCTTCTGGCGCATTGAGCAAAAAACAAAAATCATAATCCTTCAGGCGTCCATTAAATCCATCTACAAAAAGTACAGTGTGTTCATCATACTCTTCATGGTGTTTTAATATATGATCAAATAACTTCTTTATCGCAAGTTGCTTCTCAAAGACTGCATTCACCAGTCGAGACATATATTGCCATAGTGTTGGTGCAACGTGAGGGAGACGCTGCTTGCAGATTTCATCCAAGAGCTGCGTGCGCTTCGGAGATCTAGAGAAGAACACAGTGAGCCCATTAGGATTGAAGAAAAACACCTTGCAAGGTTTAAGTTTTGAGGCCCCTTCAGTTAACACTTAATTAAGGCGATGTGCATAACAGTGAATGAATGGGACCATGGGTGCCTTGTTCTTCACTTTAATTTGCACTACGTTTAGTTCAGATGCCATCACCACTGCACCATCACAACACTGTGCCACAACTTTGTCCAAACATTCATATTCCTCAAGAAAATTGAAAATAAGATTGGAAAGGTCATTAGCTCGTCTGCCACTTGTTACATCCACAAATTTCACAGAACACTCATGGACACCAATTGGCGTCACATCTCGAATTCCAGTGCGAGCTGTGCCGTAATTCCCACTTCTGTGTTTCATCATCCATCACAGTGACAAAAGGGGCAATTTTGATCTCTGCTTTTATCTCATCTCACATCACTTCAGCAATAGCATAAATTAGGTCAATTTGGATTTTTCCTGATTTAAACACCCTGTTAGTGGACTGGTGGTACTACAAGTCTGTGTCGTATTCAGTAAGGAAAGAAAGGAGTTCCACGAGTTACCACTATTTAAGGAATGGGAGCTTTCATCGTGTCCCCAAAATAAAAATTATTGTTTAGCAAAAAATATGACACAATTCACAATCTGTCTGCAACTGGCTATTCTACAGGACTGTCTCAGAAAATTAGAATATTGTGATAAAGTTCACTATTTTCTATAATGCAATTAAAAAAACAACAATGCCATACATCCTGGATTCATTACAAATCAACTGAAATATTGCAAGCCTTTTATTATGTTAATATTGATGATTATGGCTTAGAGCTTGAGAAAACTCAAAAATCATATCTCAAAAAATTAGAATATCAACAAAAAGTATACCAGTGGGCTAGTCAACCAATCACTTGAGTCATCTAATTAACTCAAAACACTTGCAAGGGTTTCCTGAGCCTTTAAAAACACTCAGCTTGGTTCAGTAAACTAAATCACAAGTATATGGAAGACTACTGATCTGACTGCTGTCCAGAGGACCATCATTGACACCCTCCATCAGGAGGGTAAGACACAAAAAGAAATTTGTCAAAAAGCAGGCTGTTCACAGAGTGCAGTTTCAAAGCACATTCATAAAAAGTCTGTTGGAAGGGGGAAATGTGGCAGGAAACGCTGCACAACCAAGAGAGATGACCGCAGCTTTAACGGCATTGTGAAGAAGAGCCGCTTTCACAATTTGGGGGAGCTTCAAAGACAGTGGGCTGAAGCTGGAGTGCAGGTATCAAAAGCCACTGCTCACAGATGTGTCCGGGAATTGGGCTACAATAGCCGTATTCCCATGGTCAAGCCACTTCTGAACTCAAAACAACGGAAGAAGCGTCTGACTTGGGCTATCGAAAAGATGCACTGGACAGAGTGGTCCAAAGTCCTCTTTTCAGACGAAAGCAAGTTTTGCATTTCATTTGGAAGTCAAGGCGCCAGAGTCTGGAGAAAGGCTGGAGAGGAGCAAAATCCAAGTTGCTTGAAATCCAGTGTTAAGTTCCCACAGTCTGCGATGGTTTGGGGAGCCATGTCAGCTGCTGGTGTTGGTCCACTGTGTTTCATCAAGTCCAGAGTAAATGCTGCTGTGTACCAAGAGATTTTAGAGCACTACATGCTTCCGTCTGCTGAAAAGCTCTATGGCGATGATGATTTCATTTTCCAGCATGATCTGGCACCTGCCCACAGTGCCAAAAGCACCAGTAACTGGTGTACTGACCATGGCATTAGTGTCCTCGATTGGCCTGCCAATTCCCCCGACCTGAACCCCATTGAGAATTTGTGGAGTATTGTGAAGAAGAAGCTGAAAGACACCAGACCCAACAGGAGGGTGGGTGTGGAGGGTTATGGGGTGTCAATGATGGTCCTCTGGACAGCAGTCAGATCAGTAGTCTTCCCCATACTTGTGATTTAGTTTACTGAACCAAGCTGAGTGTTTTTAAAGGCTCAGGAAACCCTTGCAAGTGTTTGCAGGTGTTTTGAGTTAATTAGACGACTCAAGTGATTGGTTGACTAGCCCACTGGTATACTTTTTGTTGATATTCTAATTTTTTGAGATAGGATTTTTGAGTTTTCTCAAGCTCTAAGCCATAATCAGCAATATTAACATAATAAAAGGCTTGCAATATTTCAGTTGATTTGTAATGAATCCAGGATGTATGGCATTTTTGTTTTTTTGATTGCATTATAGAAAATAATGAACTTTATCACAATATTCTAATTTTCTAAGACAGTCCTGTAGTTCAGATTCAATCTGTCCCAAGATGCCATTGTCAGACTCCTGGGAGAGCTTATCCAATCACGGGAAAGATATGCGTTGCCTTTAAGGTAGGGTATGCTGGAAGGGCTGAGGTCCCCATCTAGCGTGTTTAATAGCACTGAGCATTATGAACTGAACTGGCTGTGCCCATTCACTCACAGCAGGCACAGCCTTCACTTTTGATTCTGAAGGCCATGGCAGATTTCATGAAACCTGACAACACTAGATAGCTGAAATATGATTGAAAAAAAAAATTTTAATACTTTAAAATGTAAAAACTTATATTTGTCATAATAATATCAAATAACATTTTATTAGAAAATATTAATGAATAATATATAATAATACATATATATAAATGTATATATATATAAAACTTAACAAAGTGGTAATATTGACATAGTAAAACATAACAATAGTAATAATTGGGATTTCAATTACTCAACAACACCACACAAAGCATTAATATTACCTACTCATCTACTAGCCTATCTTCTAGTAGCCCACTGATCCACTAATCTGTCTAAATATGATTTGTATTTGAAATAAAAAATTTCTTCAAACTCTGCTTAAGTCAGAGAACCCTGCATTTGCACTAGATGGGTGTTTTCTAATCATCTATTAACCTTCTGACTTATTTACCAACCAAAACATCAAAATATTTGCCCATGCCTATTTTAAACTGAAACTACGAGAGTGCTGCCAAGTAACATTGGACCTAGTATCAGACATGGACTTGGATTAGCTTTAGTTACTAACACTGTATGACTTGTTTTAGTTGTGATGGACAAAGACAGTTTTGGGGGGCATTTTTATCAAAGACTTGCAACCTAACTTCATTTATTTTATTATTTATTGTTGAACATAATCATTTGGTACAGAAAACTCCATATATTAAGAGATACATTTATTTCAAACATTAAGCAAGCAAGAGAATAATGGAAGAACAATGTATTTGATGTATTGTTTCACTTTGCTACATATATATGCAGAAAAAGTGCATGTATAGTCAATAGTCAGCGAAATACACAAAACAATTTGAGTTTTAAGGTCTCTGGATGTCATTCAAGTAGAGGTATAATGTCAAATACACATTCAAATACATAAGTTATGTCAATAGTTTCTTTTGGTTTCATCAGATTAACTGAGGCAGAGGCAGATTAATTTAAGGCAGTAAAGAGTTTATCTAGTCTTACATTGGCTGTAATAGACGAGATAGAATAGTGCATAAATGGCAAATACTGACGTAGTGGTGAAAAATAGAACCAAGTGTGTAAATAGAAGTGCGTAAAAAAAAAAAAAAAAAAAAACAGATGTGTGATTCATAACATCAACCTTGGGACTGTTATTTATATATATCAGTCAACATTTCAGTCAACAATTAATAAGTAATAACGATATAAAATACATATTTTATATAAACTGTTTTGGCCTAAACCTGAAAAAATAATCTCAGCTCTGGAGGTAAACTAGAACCAGCTAGACAGTGGAGCCACTGTCAGTGTGGAAGTTAATGGACTGATCAACCACTGTCACTTTGACCTTGACTGCTCGTCCATACCAGCCTGATCCATCAGCTCCGTCACGTTTTTCTCAAGGTCAACAATGCGGGTTCCCATTTCATTCAGTGTAAAAGTGAAGGTAAAAAAGGCCATTGCAGTAGTTATAGCTTTTGGAGTTATTTTCAATTAGTTACACAGTTACATATTTTTGTTTGTTGGATTAAATAAAGATGTATACGAAGGTTTAAGTCTATATCAAATTGTGCCAATCCCTATATAGTTACAATTTCGAGGTGTTTTCACTTGGGGGTAACGTAACTATGACGTTTCACTCACATGTAGGGGAAATAGAACATAGTATGATAAATAATTGATAATGACGGTACAACTGGCGGTCGCCTGTTACATACAGTGGGTTGTACATATCAACTCTCTGGCGCCCTCTCCTGTCAGGTTCGAATTCTTACTGTAAAAAGGATATGTCTGGATTCCAGGTCTTCGGCTATTGTCCGAAATTTCTCCTGCAGCCGCTGCAACGTTTCGTCCATCTGCAGACACGGTAAACACCCGGGCGAATTAAAACGTTTCTCTTCCACTTCAGCCCCTCGCTTGCTAATGTGACGTCGACAGCTCGGGTCAAACAAACTTACCGCCTCCATCAAGTCATTAGCTGCTTTAGACTCGTCTGTGTTCGACATAGTTTTATCAACAGCCTCAGTAGTGGAATTTCTCGTCTTGACAACTTGTTTTCTTGTTTGTGGTGCTAAACAAGGTGGTCAATCGCGCTACAAATGGACCGAACAGCTTACATTTGGAAACGTCAGCTGTCTGCCATAACTTTGCGTTTTAACAGTATTTTACAAGTTGTTAAACCAACCTGAACTTCCGCTTTTGGAAATATCATCATAATAAAAGCCACCTAGTTTATATCATAATCTACGCTGTCTTTTTTCAATAGGTAACTACTTCCGCCCCGTTAAGTAAAACAAATAAATAAACCAAATTACACACACGCACTGTTGTTTTTATTCTAACTGTGCAATAAAAACCTAATGTTGAGCCAATGCTAGAAATGTATTGCGATAAGTGGAAAAACTTTTCATTTGCTAATTGCAGCTTTAATCATCATGTAACAGATTGTCCTCGATTCGATTAACCTGTGGCTATGTTTGTTTATATAACCTCAATTTAGCTTTAAAGAGCACCATTGCTTCCATCCAAATCCGAATTTAGATCCAAAGGCAGAACAAAAACTGGATAAAGTTTTACTTTTCAATAGAACACTGACGACAGTCGAATGGTGAACGCGTCTCTGGCAATTATTTAATCCTAGTTAAAACAAAGTAAAACGCGAAAAGCGGGGAATGTTGAGCCGTCGTTCCCGTCGTCATAACGGCAACTTCATTGAATTATCTTGACTAAGTCGACACTCTTTGTACGTTTGACGCTTAAGGATACAGGAAGTGGTCGCAGATCAAAATCGTTCGGCATCCAAATAAACTCGGCTGAACAAACAACGAATTTCTAACCACTGTCATTACGTTTTAGTCGAAAATATTTTATTTTTTGAACTGGAGCTCTTTGTTGGGGTATCTTTTTTTAATTGTGCGACTTTTTTAAGCAAAAGCGCAGCGTCTGAGTCTCTCAGAGTAAAGTTCAGTCTTTAAATAGAGCTAGCTACTGTAGCGTCAAAGTCCCGAAGCTCATCACCGGCAGCAGCTTTGTCCTCCGGGATGTTAACAATATCCGGTGCCGTATGTCAGTGATTCTATCAGTTTATTTTCTAAAGTAAACAAGAGATATTTACTGTATCCATTCCATCCTGTTCCATTGTTTGCGCTGCTGCCACGTCTTTATTCATTGGTTGTCCTCAGTGTTTCTAATGATGGCGTGGCAGTAGATGTTGTTGTCGAGAAATACGGATGTTATCCCCTCAAAACTCCCTGTCAACACCACAGAAGAGGCGGAGAATCGCCTTAGAGAGGCGAGCAGACAGTAGACATCACTTAATCACCAATAACAACGGTGTTCCGCCGGAGATCAGCGGCTGAAACATGGAAGACGAGCTCGTAGAACAGATCGTGTCCGTGTTTCAAGAGATGGTCTCTTGGATCGCCGGTGGATTCATGGTGTTCGGAGGGGTGCTGCCCTACATCCCTCAGTACAGAGACATCCGCCGGACGCAGAACGCCGAGGGTTTCTCCAGCTACGTGTGTCTGGTCCTGCTGGTGGCTAACATCCTTCGAATTCTCTTCAGGTACCAGTCTCTACCTTTCACTGTATGCTTAGTATCAGCCAAAACTACCATTTGCATGTTTATATTGGTCTAATCCAATTTTTATTGCAACAAAAATACATTGGGTTAAACAAAATGTTGTAGGGTACCATCTGATCAATCATAATCAGGGTTTGAACTAAAAAAAAAGATAAAATAAAGTATTGTAGATGTAGCCTTCTATTACAGATAAACTAGAGAATCCAATCTAGAAATATAGTAATGACCTCACCCTGTCTTGTCACAAAATAATGACCCCTTAATGTCCTGGAATTATATTAGGGAATAATAAGTGACTTAGTTCAACATTAAGATGACATATGATTCTTTGTATTTTATAGGTTTAACTGGAGAGGGCACAAGACTAAGATGCTGAGATACAAATTTGAACAGTAAACCTTCGTAAATATTACACATTACATTCTATGTAATGTAGTGCTAGAAACCTAACTAATCTAAAAGTGCAGTTATATTAATTTTACTTGTATCAGACTGAGAAAAGGAACGGAAACAAAACTCTGTCAAAATGTCGAAACAGATCACTGCACCCAACGAAATGTGACCACTGCCCATCACCAAAGTGAGCAGCGGGCGGCTTTAATCCCCCTGGGAGCAGTGAGTGTGGACGGTGCCAGTCACAAAGAGGAAATACTTGCAAAATCTCTCAAGATTATATCATATCAACGCAGATCTTTCACTAGATGCTGATATGACGTGTCCTTGTCAGCTTTTTTCAACAAAGGTGTGGTCATCTTGGTAATACAACCATGAGACTGACTTTACCTGAGATCGAAGTACAGTTTGCGAAGCTTTCTTTGCATTAAATTTTGCTTGCATTCTTTATCTGACTAGCATTCATGTGAGAGAATTATTATATATGTTATTATGATACAACACTGTTATTGTATTAGAACAAGAAAAATGGTCTCTCCGTTCCTCTTACTCCATCCACCTCTCTGTCCCACCTGCCCGCCTCAGCACTTTGGGAGCCAAAGCATTCAGCCGCTCTGCTCCCCATCTCTAGAACACTCTACCTCCGGATCTCAGGAATTGTGACTCTCTTCCCATGTTCAAAACCCAACTCAAAACGTACCTGTTCCAGACTGCTTACTCCCAACAACCTCCCTCCTGCTTTTTATGCTTTTGTCCCTTGTCTCAAATGTTTGTACCTGTATTTTGTAAAGTGACCTTGAGTGACTTGAAAGAATGTATTATTATTATATGTATTTCTTTAATAGTTGATTTTCACCTGCTACAGATTTGGTCGATACTTCGACACCTTCCTGTTGTGGCAGAGCATCATCATGATCATCACCATGCTCATTATGCTCAACCTGTGCACCAACGTCCGCATGGCCACGGAACTCAACACAAAGAGGCGCTCCTTCATAGGTCAGACACACTTTACAGGATAATTTCACATCATCTGAAACCAATGCCAACCTTACCAATAACTTTTTTTTTATGTACCACATAAAGTTTGTTAGAATGACAACTATAAACTAAAAATTTTACTTATATTTCTGTTTTTCAGTTTATTCTAGTCACTCATGATCTACTTACACTATTTTTTGCAATCTACCAGTAAACTGCTATGAAGTTATTTGAATGCATAGTTCTGGAGCAGCATTTTAAGTCCCCCTCTCTTCATTGTTGACGCTCACAATCTGCTCGTTGTCTTATTTTTTTTATTATTCAGAACTATAGCCAGACAAACAAAGCATACTATACATGTATAGCAATTTCAACAAGAAGTACTGAAAAATACGTTGGAAAAAAATATATGTATTTTATACATATATATAACCACATACAGAATTTGCTGCAGTGAAACGCTTGGCCTACAATAAAACTATAACATAAAGAAATTTTATAGCCTTAGTGTTATTCAATTACCCACGTGTATACTGTCCCCTGTGTTCATAATTCATGTATCTGAAGGCTGTGTGAAACAGTGCATCCCACCTCAGGTTTCCTCCTATGTGAAAAACTATGCCTTGAAGGAATTTATTTGAATGCTTTGCATGCTGTTAAAAGTAGAAGAAGAAATATCTAAATATCTGCAGGTTGCAGAAGTTAGATCAACGTTCCGAGAACACAGAGAGACTCAACATCTGCACCGTCATTGCAATGCTGGTTGGTGTCACCAGGGGCGCTGCAAAGAATTCTGGGTCCTGTTGAGATATATAATGAGGCCCTTTTGCAAGATACCAAATAACATGGAAAGATTTCTACAAGCAGTCAAGTGTGCAGAATGATTTGGGGCATGGAACACAGGCAGAGGTGTAGTAGTTTTACCATAGCTGACTGACAGCTATGGTTGATGTTTTAAGGAGTTTTGCGATGTTTGCTCTTAGAACTCCAGTACTATAGTAGTGCCATCACGTTCTTATATTTATTAGAGTTAGGTCATAGGTCAAGGTGACACTTGGTAAACAAAAGAATACCATTGAAATTGCTGGAGAAAATCAAACTCTTTCTTCTTCTTTTCCTGTTTGCTTTAATTCTCATTTTTGTCTGTAGCCACAGACAGTAAGGACGAGGATGTCAGAATCCCTAAGCGACACTTTGTGGGTATGTACACAATTTACTGTGTCTGCCATCAAACGTCACCGTAGTTCATCTGCCACTCCCTCTTCATCTGTGCGTGTGTCATGCATGACGATTCATTGTCGACTCTGCTTCTGTTTGTAACCCAGCTGACACTTACGGATCACCACTAACACCCTGTACAAGAGGCATGTTTTACATGAAGTCTGCATGTTAATATGCAACCTCTAAACATTTGTGTAAGTACATGCATGCTGTGAGTTGTATGACATTTTGACAGTTGAGCTTTTTTAATGTGAGGTTGTGTTTAGTCCAGCAACAGCAAATGTTACTTACTTGCGCTCAGTTACACTTGTTTGCAAGTGGCAACATAAAAAAGCATCAACTAAACAAATGGCACATTTTAATGTCTGTCCTGTTTTATTAATCTGGAAAGTTTTCTTTCTTCCATTTTTCTCACACATCAACTCATTGCAAAAATCAACGATATTAGTTGAAAAACATATGGTTGTTGATCTGTTGTTGCATTAGATCTGGTCCTTTAGATGCTACCTGTCAAAATATTTAATTAAAGTTACACATGGGTGGCATAATGACAGATTTGAACCTATCATTTGAGGCAGCTTTTTTTGTCCATCAGCTATGGTGATTATAGCTAAGCAGATTTACTATTAAGTGCAACTCTTGTTTTAATAATAATAATAGATTTTATTTGAAGCACCTTTCAGGTGTAGTCTGTTTATACTGCGGAGATGGAAGTAAGTTGTGCTAGTAGTGTTATTGATGTATGACTGGAAAGAGAGTGTGCCATCAAGGATGACGCCCAGACTCTTGGCCTGAGGAGAGGGAGAGACTGAGGAACTGTCAACGGTTAGGGAAACATTGTTAACTTTGGATAAGGTGGAGTTTGTGCTGAGAAGAAGAAGTTCAGTTTTGTTGCAGTTTAATATGAGGAAAAGACGGTGAACCAGGTTTTGATTTTTGAGAGGCAAGAGGTGAGGTAGAGGGGTGGGATTATGGAGCAGGGTTTGAAGGAGAGGTAGAGCTGGGTGTCATCTGTGTAGCAGTGGAAGTGGATATTAAATTTGCAAAAAATTTGACCAAGTCGGAGGAGGTAGACGATAAAGGGAAGAGGCACCATGACAGATCCATGGGGCACACCTGTAGTGACTGGGGAGGGTTATGATGTGAACAATTTCAGTTGTATGTGTTGTGTGTGCTGGGGGGAGTGTGGGAGAGCCCGATAGAGAAGAGTCGTCTGAGAAGGATAGGGTGTGAAATGTTGTCAAATGCAGCACTCAGACCTGGGAGGATGAAGATAAGACCGGAGTTAGCTGCGTTGAGGAGATTGTTGCTGATTTTAAGTAGGACAGTATCTGTGCCGTGATTGGGACAGAAACCAGACTGAAAAGGCTCATAGAGTGAGTACATGAAAAGGAATAGTTCTTCTCTGGTTTATATTCTATTTTGTACTTCTACTGGAGCCTTATTTTCCCTTGAGGAAACTCCCAAGGTGTTAATTAACTAGCTATAAATACAAGAAATACAAGCAGTGGCCACTAGGTGGTAGTAAACGCGAGATGAAGAATAAAACTAATGCCTACTAATACAAAAAAGAAAAAAAAGTACTGCTTAAGCCCCTTGTTCTTTCTAGTAGAGTGTTGAAGTAATTGCATGCTTTGCAGTAAACCATAGGTTAACAGTGTGACTTGCATAGTTGACTAACCTATGGAATTAATATACAGTAGTTGTTACTCATCTTCTACTTGCTGATATTATGACTTGTTTTTGGCATGTGTGAGATTTTATGATGAGCATGTATTCAAACCAATGTTTTTCTGTGTATGCTCGCATGTCCTTCTGCACTGTTAATATGGCTATTAAAAAGCAGTAAATAAAGACAGTGGGGCCCAGGACTGAGCCTTGGGGTACATTTTTTCTGACGGATGATGGAGAAATGAAGTACTACACTGAAGTGTAGTTGTCCAGTACTCATTCTTTGTTGTGTATTCGTTCCCTTCAAGAAGGCGTTTGGTTGAATGTGTTTTAAAGGCTGTTGTTCCCCTTGAAGGCGGCAGATGGCAGTAAGAAACAACATTTCGTCAACTTAAACGGCACGGTGAACGTAAAGTCAATACACTTACAGTATATATAACATAGTCAGACTTATATACAGCGAGTCTTGCTTGCTGATCTCAGATCTGTCGTTCAGCTGCCTTTATGTTGGCTTATTCTTGTCCTTTCCGTCCAGTGGAGCACTATTAACGCAAGGCATGTACGTCCATCAAACAGCTGGACATTGTACCCAGGGAGAAAAACACAAGGCGATTCATTTATTAGAAGGAGACACATACATCGCACTTGAGGATAAGCATAGATTATTATGCTAATGGCCTTATGGTTATAAGTCAGCAGCAATCCGTCATGCTGTTGTGTGTGCAGTTTTGACGCTGATATAATGTTCTTTTACAGAGACATTAAATTTAAGAATGCCTGCTGAGCTGTTATTACATGAACTACCATTAGTCTGCACACATTGCTTTTAAAGTTCAGTTTCTCTGACAAAAGTTTACTTGCTTTAATAGCGACTTGGTGGGCTTCTCATGAGACGGGTCTTAGTAAAGTACTTTCAAAAAAGGGACCAGATATATACTGTCCATATGCATGTTTTCCTCCTCGTAGTCCTACCCCTGTCTTTAAGCCAAATCACCTCTTACCTTCGACTTTATCCATTTGACCCTGAATGCTCACTTTTCTTTTTCTCACTCTTTTGTGTACCGTCCATTATTCTGAATGGTTTGCGGCGGGTAATTAACCTCCTCCGTCTTTACAACTTTTATAAATAAAGTCTCCCACCATTTCAGGTTTTCTCCCAGCTGCTCCTTTCTCACTTCTTACATTGCAATGTCCTCTGGTCAGTGTCGACCTTGTAAACCTTATCTTACAAACCTTTACCTTATCTAACCCATCCACAACCTACAGCAATCACATCCAAATATCACATTATCTAGTAGATCTAGCAATAGAGACAATAGTAGGGATGTATGATATTATTTTTTGATGACTAATCTGGTGACTAATATACTGATGTTGATGGGTTTATTTAATGGTTGAGATCGAAACCCAGTTTGGGTAGTTTGTGCCTTCCAATGGTCTCGCCAATCACATGCTGGTACAGTGCAGTGTGTTTTGGGTGGTAGTCATGGAGACTGTTGCCCCACCCGTCCTGGTAACATATAAGCATAAAAAGATGGATGGATGGCCAAACACTAGATGCCCAATTTCACTATTAACGGATGCTGATTAGGCCCATCACTACCTATTAATTTTATCTGTACAAACTGCATGAGTTGCTGACACCATTGTACATGAAATCCCCTGATTATTATAATAGTTCAATTGAATTAGCAGCAATACTTCCATCTAGTGACTTTCATGTTATATTTTCATTATCAGAGAATATCATTTCATTTGTTAATATCATTGGACATCCCTAGAAAACGGAGGGGCATCAATATAAAGCAAAACTGCATAACCTGTCAATACATTCGTTTTGTCTCAAAACATCAAGTACTCTTAGATTTGTTTTTTCCTCTGTCTACAAATGACTAATTTCTCTAAAGGATTTTTAGTTTGAGTTATCTCTTTTATCCAGGGTGGGTCAAGACCATCAGTTTCTCAGCTAATGTCATATACATATTGAGAAGTAGCCCAAAGATTAAGTCATATTGCAAGCACCTTTGCGGATTATTTCAGTCACTTTTTCTGGGCCTAACTGAAAATGACAGTCAAAGCTGGTAAATAAGCATTTAGAATCACCAAGTCCGACTCAAGTATTCATCCACGTTCCTCAGGACTCCTTGGGTCTTTCAAGTAAGCCGTGGGCCACCGCAGGGAGTCTGTTATTAGTAGCTCTAGTTTGTTCCCACACAGCACAACCACTGTAGCGACAAAGTACAGTGCAGTAAGGAAGAGGGTGAGGGGGGTGAGGAGGGAAATGCCCCAGGGTGTACAATTGGCTCAGCAAAAGATAGTGTGTTCCAGAATAAGTCTAAGGTGCAGTGCTGGGATAAATATCCTTAAGTGGTCAGTGTGAAAAATTAGTGACACACTGTTCTGCCCACATGAGGCCATGTTCAAAACACTGCCTGGATGTGGTGCAGAAGTGTCTGCATGACATCTGTAGACTATGGGTAAAATGGTCAAAACTGTGGTATGATTGAAACAAAAGACATGTCCTACCTCAAATAGTCTTGGCATTGATGATCATGGGCCTCCAGTCTTATCCTGTATCACAAGTCGCTTCATAGTCCGGGCCGTTCTAAGAGCTGTCTGTCCACCTGGTCTGCAACCGCCCGTCTTTGTTTTTTTTTTTCCACCCAAATCTCAAACACCCTTGTTTGAGTCAGCAGAGTTCCAGGTTAGAATCCACCAGCTCCTAAGTTACCATTAAGGTACACTGAGCATGGCATTGTCCCCAGACACTGCTCTTTGGATTCTCAAAGCTGCCCATTGTTCTCTTTGGTGATGGGTTAAATGTAGAGGTTACATTTTGTTGCGTGCAGTGGTGTGGATCAAAATGACAAGGATTTTGCTTTCCTTCAATCATCCTCAACATGTCTCAATAGACATGTTTAAAACCCAAATGGGTATTCAAGACTTTTAGGTATTACATCTATCCATCCTTCCTTGGCCTCTTATCTGTTACCAGGTTACACAGGCAGCAGGACCACGTAAGTCATACTGCATTGCACGAGACTCTTGTGAACCCTTCTGCAAGTGGTGAGCCTACTGATAAGCACCAACCTCCCTTGCCTCTCTATCTGTAAAACATATCTGCCCCAGGAAGTGAACCCTAAAGTTCTGCCCCAATGATAGAAGCATTGCCTCTAGGCCAAAACCTCTGTGTTTGGAGATATACCGCTAGTGCTTCATTTAGGTCTGGGTTTCTGCTTATCTAAGTATCAGGCTCTTTCCTATATGCTGATACCACACTCAGTTCATTTTCTATGCATTTTCCACTCTACACACCTCACCAATGCTCAGCTGTTGTTATCAGATACTCTTATCAAGTACTCTTTCCTTCTAAAAAAGAAAAAAAAAACCTCCTCATCCCTTCTGTCAATGTTTTCTTTTTGAATAAGGCTACAAATCCTTTTTTCCTTCACTAATACCCTGCCTCAAATCGCCAGTAGTACTTATGCAAATGTTATTATGAGGACTGCTGTAGTCCGTTGAGGAAAGATATGGCCGTCTATGTATAAGACAATAAATACCAGGCAACGCACTGCTGAGTGCTGCTGCCATTTACTAACGTTTAGCACACATATGTCTTGCACCTTACTTAAAGCCTTCCATTATATGTAGTTTGTCACAAGATTACTGTAGTACTTTACATATGCCCTTTCCAGACGCTGTAAACCAACCTGAGAAAATGAGTGCTCTAGAAATATGTTTTTTCCCTCAGTTGTTGGCACAGCCAGCCTGGTGTTTACTCTGGCCAAACATATGTCCTCCACCTCTGTTGCCAGAGAACACTCAAAGAAGCCACTCCCCACACTCTGCACTGTCACTATATGAACCCCAAATCCACACGACCCTTTGGTGTTCATTTTTGATCAGCAGGCTGTGTTTCCTACAGTCTGTCTGACTGAAACGACTTGGCATCAAGTCTTGTTTTGCACGTGTTGTCGGATGCAGGCTTTGTTTGGAGCTGCCCTTTCAGAGTTATTTAGTAAAATTCAATTGGCTGCCATAACAATACAATTGGATAAGCCAATGATTGGAGAGCCAGGTTGGCCCGTGTGCCTAACTCCACGTGTGTTCTTTGAAAATGTCATCCAAATGTCAGAATCAGTCACCATTTATTTTCAAATAAATGATATTTCATTTGATTGAAATGTCAAAAAAAAAAAACGGAGGTTTGAATGTAATCGACTTGTATGTTTGTTCGATTGAGGCATTGTGGTTATAGTGTGATGGTTAAACAATACTTTGTTTTAAACGGGTCTGATATAAAACTACTAAATTTGTGAATTTTGTTCACTTTAATGTCACGTAACGCCAAGAAATGGGTTTCAGTTATTGTGTTTATTATAGTCCACAAATAATAAGGAGAATACGGAACATGGATTTCTTGTGACAGCATGAAAAATATATAGAAAACATTTTCAGTTGCTGAGCTTTTCAGAATTAATTTTTAATATTTTTAATTTTGCCGGTAAAAAATCATAAATAACATAAAACATGTTATGTTATAAAAGAAAATCTTATATATTACACATATATCTATTTTTTTATGTTCAGCAGCCAGGAATTGGTTTCCCAATGAACGCCAGAGAAATCTGGAAAAAAAAAGTCTGTCAAAATATCTATTTTACATATACATATTTTATATATACATATATATATATATATATATATATATAATCTGTCTAGCTCTCTACTTATCTATCTGTCCATCTGCCCCTCCATTAATCTGTCTCCTTGGCTCTGTGTTATTAGACACAAAAAAGTTCAATTTTCAACTTTCTTAAAATTTTCTTTTTATTATGTTCATTAATTCATGAATCTCCTTTTTGTTATGGACAATTTAAAACATTGATTATGGCAACTAGGTAAATGTATTAACAACTGTCAATTCTCTGTAATGTTAATTTTTCAGATTTCGACTGGAGCTACTTCTGGCTGTGGAGCCGCTTTCAGGACTATGTGCAGTGCGTGCTAACTTTCACAGCCGTGGCGGCTTACCTTACCTACCTACTTCTGGACTCGGTACTGTTTGTGGAAACATTGGGTTTCCTGGCTGTCTTTTCTGAGGCAATGTTGGGAACACCGCAGCTGTACTGCAATTATCAGAACAAGTCTACTGAAGGAATGAGGTATGGATTCACTACTTGACAGTTGTTTGTGGTGTAGTTATTTTCCCAGAATTATTTGGAAGGCAGTTTAGTATAAAAAGATAAAAAAAATAAAATAAAATGTATGTAGTAGAGAAGGTCAGAAGGAGCTTTATTGTGGGTTAGGGTAGATTTAGAAAAGGCCAAAGAAGATATTGTGGTTTTGTATTGTATTAGAAGTATATTAGACAGGTGCAGGATATCTATGAGAACAGGTAATGAAGATGCAGGAATTTAGATACTGAGGATCAACTGTTCAGAGCAGTGGAAACTGTGGAAAATGGGAAGGAATTAGGTGATTAGAGGGACAACACAGACATGTTCAGAGGAGGGACACTGGCTATATTGGTAGACGAATGATCCTAGATATTGAGCTACCAGGTAGGAGGTAGCTACCTGGTAGCTCGAGGATATTTATGAATGCAGTGGGGGAGGAAATGGAGGTAGTTGGAGTTGGAGTTGAGGATACAGAGGTCAGGGCGAGATGGAAAATGTTTACTTGCTGTGGCAACCCGTGAAAAAAGGACAATCCTAAAGAAGAAGTGTAGGAGAGGAGCTTTAAATGGTATTTTGTGGACATATGAGTAGCCTAGATAACTTAACCAATATTTTAGTCGTAAATTACAGAATGTTTCGTTTGAAAGTCAAGTTACTCTAATTTGGGAATAACCAAAAAAACTGAGAACTTCTGAGAGGTTTCTCAGAAATACCAAGAGTTTCTTGTTTGATGACTTAACAAACAATGCAGTAATAAAAAGTTTTGGGACACACAGTAGTGACCACCATCAGGATTGCACCCATTAGAATCAGACATAGGACTCGAGTCGCACTTAAGTCGCACAAAGACTTGTGACTTGACTTGCCGTGTAAGACTCAAGACTTGACTCGGACTTCGGTGTTATGACACACGAGTCGTGAATTAAGTCCATAATCAAGGAATTATCTATTTTATCACTTAAATTATTTTACTTTTTCGATGTGTTTCCCAGCGCTATACATTGCAGGCAAAAGTAGTTTACTCCCTTTTGGCACGCTAAGGTTTGTAATGCATACTTGCTGCTTCAAGTTTAGGTTTCATATCACAGTGTCCATGGCGGCGGAAAGCCAGACAGGAGCGATTCCTTTTGTCATTGCATTTGCTTATAAAGACTTTGCGCAGACATCCAGTAAGTGGATGGCTACTTGCAAGGAGTGTGATGTTAAGATAAATGATGCTGGATCAACAATGTTGAACTTTCTCAGGCACCTCAGAACACACAAAAATAGGTCACTGGGCAAAGGGAAACTAGGCTTGGGTGGGAAGATAACATTACCTTTAGCAAAATAATTCAGCCACAGTTATAGTCTGTTGGCTAGTTTTATAGTTCCCCTTCCCTTATGTTACCGTTTTATTTTATACTTCACTATTTTATAGGCCACTACGTTTAGCAGCAAGTAGCAGCCTGCATGTATTGAGCCTAACATTAATTCTATGCATGAATGGCTGTTTTAGTAAAGATTAATGTTGTCACTTACATAACAGAAATGGAAACCTCTCCTTAAACAGCATGTAATGCATATGATTTCTAAGCCTAAAACGCTGTTCAGATGCTAGAATTTTAACTTGAGTTTATTCCACTACAGTATGCCAGACTTAGTGCAAAGACACTGTCAGAATTGATGTTTTTGAAATGCAATTCTGTTGTCTAAACTCTTTCCCAGGACATAGATAATGTTCAATAATGTTGCCACAAATTGATGTAGATGTGCTGGTCACCTTTGCAGACCTATTTAATTTTTGTTTATTTGGTTTATGTTATGTCCCTCAGTTACCTATTTTTAGTTGGTAAAGGACAAGACCACGTACACAAATAAGCCTGTATGTATCCTGTGGTGTTCACAAAAAACATTGTTCAAGTTTAAACAAAGGTTTTGTGGTGTTTCATCACATTGCACATTCACAGTGCATTTTGATCAACTTTGATGGTGCAGTGTGCAATAATATATTATAGCCCTATACTGTAGTACAGTACAGTACATACAGTACTCAGTTATATATTTTAATTTTCCTTAATTTGTTATTTTCAGTTGGTAAAAGGACAAGACCACATACACAAATCAGTTCGTACTGTATGTATCCTGTAGGTCAATTTCCTGAATTCAATTCACAAAATACATTGTTCAGCTATTGTGATGTTTCTTCACATTACATTGTTTTGATCAACTTTGATGGTGTAGTGTCCAATAACATATTATAGGCCTATAGTACAGTACAGCACATACTGTCAATCCAAAACAACACAGCAATGCAGTATTATCTCAGATAGCGTCTAATATGAAAATTTTCAGCTATTTGAGACTGGGACTTCACTTGGCATTGCCCCTCAAAAACTCGAGACTTCACTTGGAATTGCGCATAAAGACTCGAGACGTGACTTGGACTTGGAAAAAGGGACTTGTGAACATCTCTGATTAGAATATCAGTGTAACATATGCTTAAAAAGCACAGAAACAGTACCATTTTGACTCATTTGGACGAGCTTTGTTTTTGGGGACACACACCACTGGCACCTTGGGTAGACCATGTGTCTACGAGGTGCCTGGCTCTAGTTCTTGGTTGTAAAGTTCATTGTTCTTTTATAGCTACCACAGCAGTTTTCTAAAACTTGTTCGTGACTGTGAGTAACTTGATGACATTTTAACCATCAAGAGTCAACGGAATGTAAAACAAAACAATGCCTGTTGTATAAGTACACACTCTAGCTATCTCTTGATGAGCTATTCTATTTTGAGCCATTTATCAAGCTCTGGTTTGAGGGTGTGTTTTGTGGGTAATTGCTGCTTTTTTTTAATACCTTACGTGTGATTATTGACACTGACTGACACATGCTTATTAACTATTTTTGGCACCTGTCGGGCAAAAAGCAAAGAACCGGCATCCTGGCAGCTAGTAATTATGGTAAGATGATGTTTTCTGCAGATCTTTATGCTAATAGGATACCATGACCTGCTGCATCCTTTAGCTGTATATAATTTCTGCCTTTAAAGCCAATTTGCATCACAATAGAAGCTTTAATTATAGTCTTTGATTTATTCTGAAAGCAGTTTAGAAATCTCATTTCTACACAGTAAACACAGCGTCCCTGAAGTAAGACGTGAGGACATTGAAGCAGCACCACATTAATATGACGGAAATGAAATAATTATTAATAATAAGATTCGACCAGAGATATTGAGAGACTTGTTCTTTAGAATTTGCTGACCTGCTGTGTAAGAATATTACTAAAGTTAATTATTCTGTTGGCTGCTGTGAGAAATGCAACATTTGAATTGGCATTTCATGCAGTGAAGCAAGGACACGCTTGTTGTCAACCTGAACAGACATGTGGCTGTTGCTTTCTGCCTATATGGCCTTCATTTTTATGTTTCTAGCTAAGATTAAAAAAAACAATATAATAGCCAATGTACTGTATCGCCAAACTTAATGATGTTGTCAAAAATATTCACAATACTACTAATAAAACATTCATTAGTGTAATAAAACAACATTAATTATGATTATTAATGCAAAAACAAACAATTTGACTTTCAAGTCATGTGTACATAAATATACAGTATATACTGAATGTTTATAAATATGTGTGTGTATACTGTATATACGTTTATATATGTACGTTTCACTAGATGGCAGCAATACAGTTTATTTAATTATTCTCATACTCATGCAGTGTTTTTTACAAACATATAAATAAGTTAAGCTTAGCCTATATCTGTGTGTGATATCAGTTGATGTTGGAAATGGAAATAAAGTTTTAACACAATATTGGCATACACGATATCTGACAAAAGTTAAAATCATACTTCCCACAGATAGATAGATAAGTAGATAGATCGCTGTGTGTGTGTATATATATATATATATTTCTAGATAGCTTTGCAGAAAGATAAATTTATAGATAGATGGATACATGGATAGATATATATGTATATTATACATATATAGTATCAAATACAATGAAAAAATTACATTGTCTCTTGTGTTTTTGACACTAACTATGATCACATCCAGCTGGCCTGAAATATGAAGCCCTTGTGTCTGTTGTCTCACTGCAGCCGTCACTCACACAGATAAAAGCTGAAATAGGAAGCAGAGGACATTGTCATATCCACTCTTGTTTATTCTGGCGTCCATGTGCACATGTGCCCAACCTGTTAAGTCTGACATGGCGTTGCTAGGTTACTCTACTGCAGCACCTCATTCAAGGTATCTGACTCTAACTGAAAACGGATAATTTCCCGAAATGTTCCGAAGGATACTCCTGAGGGATTAATAAAGATCTATCTATCGCTCTGTCTATCTATCTATCTATCTATCTATCTATCTATCTATCTATCTATCTATCTGTCTGTCTGTCTGTCTGTCTGTCTGTCTGTCTGTCTGTCTGTCTGTCTGTCTGTCTGTCTGTCTGTCTATCTTGTGTGCAAGTACGCAGGCAGGAAGTCAAAATACATTAGAATCACAATTTATATAGTAATGTTACATATGCGTAAAGAAAACAAACAAACATGACAGAGTAGGTATGCTGTTGTTGTGTGTGCTGTTTCTTTTAGGTGTGCACTACCTCACTTCACCCTTTTCAGATTCATCTTTAGGGATCCCAAAATGTGTTCGTATATGAAAGGAATTAATAACAAATGTGCCTAAAGTGTAAATTATCATTATACAGAAATATTTACAGAATCTAAGGCTTTAAATATCACTATTCTCTTCTGGTGCTCAGGTTGACATTGGCTCAGGATATTAACGTTAAAAAGGTAAAAGTTTTTTTTTTTTCCTTTTTTTGTCTAAATCCTAAGACTGGTAACACTTGAGATGAGAGCCCAGTGTTCTGCTCAGTGCTGCTGTTGAACAGTCTGTTGGTGTCGGGATGAAGGAGCAGCTCCTTCCCACACTGTGGGTGCAGCAGTCTTCAGCTGAAGGAGCTGCTCATCACACCTACAATGATGTGTAGGGGGTGAGAGGAGTTGTCAACCATGCTTTTCAGCAAAAAATAAATAGATAAAAGACTCCTTTCACCCACTTTCCCCTCTTTAACATGTCTCGTCTTTTACCTTCATTAACTTGCTAAATTTGAAGAAAAGCCATAAGCCACATTTTCTATCCTGCTTGAAAGGATAGAAAACTGAATTAAGTCCAAACTTTTTTTCATGACAAATTGGTGGAAGAATCTGGAATCTGTGTGAAAATATAAAATATAAAAATATGATAAATTCTGAAAATATATATTAAATTTAAATACAAGCTTGGAATTTAAGCAGATCTTGAACAAGTAAATGAAGTAATTCATAGTTGTTGGTGGGAGCAGATTTGCCAGCTAAAAACGAGACAAGCGAAACATCAGATACTTGGTTGATGAAGGTTCTCAGTCATCCAGGTCATCAAATACTTTGACAATACATTACTATTTGGAAACGTCAAGTACAGTTGAAACCGTATATTTACATACACTTTAGTAATAGACACAATTTTTTCTCATAGTGATTTCAGACATGAAATCAGATATTCACTTTAACTTTTTCATATCTGTCTGAATATTTAAAATTATTCCAATGTACTTAATGACAAACGAATCAGAGTTTTTTTATACAATATTGTAATTGCATTTATCAAATCAGAAGTTTACGTACACTGCAGTTTGCGTGCCTTTAACTGATGTAGAAACTCTGAGCTGATGATGTCATGTCTTTGGAAACTTCTTAAAAGGTTAATTGGCAACATTTAATTGGAGTCACAACTGAGACACACACCTGTGATTGTATTTTAAGGAACACCTTAAACACAGTGCTTCTTTGTGCACAACATGGGTAAATAAAAAAAAATGATCAAGATCTCCAACTGAGAATGGTTAACTTGCACAAGTCTGGCTCATCTTTGGAAGAGATTCCAAGATGCCTGAAGGTGCCACGGTCTTCAGTTCAAACCATGTTACGAAAATATAACCAACATGGGAATGTCGAGACATCACACCGCCGAGGAAGGAGATGGATTCTGAGTCCCAGAGATGAGTAGGTTTTGGTCAATGCTGCTCTTAAGAACCCAAAGGATGATTGAAAAAGACCTTGTGAAGATAATGGCTGAAGCAGGCAATCGCGTGTCACTGTCCACAGTAAAAGGAGTTCTTCACTAACCTAGGCTGAAAGGCCACTCTGCCAGGAAAAAGCCATTACTCCAACGCAAACAAAAACAAGTAAGATTACAGTATGGAAATGGACACAGTGAAAGGATCTTGTCTTGTAGTCGGATGAAGCGGAAGTCAAGCTTTTTGGCCATAATCAACAACGAGTTTGCAACCGTAACAAAACCATACTAACAGTGAAACATGGTGGAGGCAGCATCATGTTGTGGTGTGGCTTTGCTGCAGGAGGTACTGGTACACTTCACAAAAATAGATGGAGAAATGAAAAAGGAACAGTATGTGGGGATACTGAATCAAGACCTGAAAGCATCTGCCAGAAAGTTTAAGTTTGGCCACAGATGGGTCTTCCAAATGGACAATGACCCAAAGCACACCTGCCAAACTGGTCAAAATATGGCTTGATGACAGCAAAGTCAATGTTTTGGAGTGGCCTCAACCGGCCTCAACCCTATTAAACATTTGTGGGCAGAGCTTAACCGACATTTGCATGCAAGACGGCGTAAAATTATGGACCAATTATCCGTTCTGTCATTTATCAATTCTGTCAAGAGGAACCCCTTCTTTGAAATAATTTTTAATATTCACACACATGAAAAAGTTTAAGTGAATTTCTAGTTCGATGTCTGACTATGACAAAAAAAAAAAATGTGTCTATAACTTAAGTGTATGTAACTATATAGTTACAACCGTATGTGGAATCTAACCCTGCTATCAGAGTGCTAACCACTAAATTAAGCAAATCCTCTTAGTATGTAAATGCAGCATAAAGGCTATAACTATTATGAGACTCTCCCAGAACGCCAGAGGGACAAAATGACACTAAGCCAGCCATAAATGAAAGAAATGCGAGCGTACTGACACAAACACGTGCCTAAAACAGGGAGTTGGATCTCTGGGCCAACCGTTGCCTTATAAGGCGTACGCTTTTGAGCTGCATCCCAGTGTCTTAGATAAATGGCCCCAACCATATTTAGCCTGCAGACTGCACATAGACAGGCACTGACATGCTCACAGTGACCCCACAGCCATGTCCTGATACGGATGTGTATTGACTCCTGATGGGCCCCGACCCTGCAGCCTGCTGCCGTGCACTGCACTGCTACAGTTTGGAGCAGGTTTGTCCCTGCATCAGTTGCTGTGGCTGGAAAATTTGAGTCCATCTGTCCAACATGTCCATTTCACACCATCTGCTCAATTCATACAGTGGGCTGCATTTCCTATTCCTTTAATAGGGGAAAAAGCTAATTGGTTTCTGTGCTTTCAGGCATATAACTGTACCTGAATATAGTTGTAAATATAAAACAGGTAGGGATGTGCCATATTAAATATTGCTGATATGCAGCCATTTTCCCCTAAAATGAATGTAATGTTTCAGGACTCACGATTACAGCACATTTGCGCAACCAAGGGTTTGTGTAATTGGATTTGGATTTGGAATCATTACAATATACTGATCAGTCCAGTTAATTAATGCTGCCCTAAAAAGAACCAACAAAAACATTTAATCATGCAATTATGTACTTATCCTCATCTCTTGCCAACATATTTCTGTGCGATATATGTTTTATGCTGTACGTCTGATGGTAAAACAAGGCTGTCGTAATAAATTCCTACAATATGGCAATGGAATCATGAAATGCCATTGTTGTGGATTTCCAGGGTTTAACCTCTGAATCTCAGTTTGGGAGACTGCTGCCCTCTCATCATCCAGTTAATGATACTCGGACAAAGATGCATAGATAGTGGGGGTGTGATGATTCACTCACATAATAATCCGATTCATATCTTCATTCATAGGCTACAATTCGATTCTGGAACGATTCATAAAAACGATCGATCCAGTCCGATGTGATTCAGTCCAGTTCCATTATTTTTTTGAATATTGAATAAAAATTTGCAACTCCGTTTTCAACAACAGTATACAGCTGCCAGTCGTTCTTAGTTTAATTTATTTAAACAGGAAAATGCGATGTTATAAATGCATGGTTATTAGCCAAAAGGCTGACATCTTTGACATCTGTTGTCACCTGGCCATGATGTAAAAAGGAAGAAGCACACAATTTATATACAATTGAAAATACATATGCAAACACTTTTTTTAAGAAATGAAGAATTTTTTTTCAGCTTCATCTGTTGAATTTCATGAACATTTGAGTTAACTTAAAAATTAGTAAAACTAAATTTTTTTAACACAATTTGTCAATATGGCCTTTAAAGGAGAGCTGCGAATCTATCATTAATCCAGGATATTTATACTGATTGACAATTTGTATTTTATCTCCATTAACAAGTATATGAGGATCAGGTGACACTCTACTTATTTTAGTGAAATACATGCCTACAGTTTTAGAAAGGGTTAGCTGTAGACAGCACTCCTGTAACCAGATTGTCACACAGAACATTGTTTTGTAATGTAATGAGAAATAGATTCCGTTATTGCCTTGGACTTTGCCGAGTTATTGGCGAACTGTGATTGGAAAAACCTTTGTATTTTATTCTGTCCGCTCCTCTGACTACTGGTTGTTCCTGCCGAGCCAGCATCACCGTCATTGTCACCCAGTCATCAGTCCCACTCTGCCGTCTCTTCGGGTGACTGCTAAGCTTTGTTGGACCTCCAGTGTATTCGATTGTCGCTCTACAGAGTTGGCAAAAACCTTTAATTTTGATTGAGAAATGCTGTTTTGTCTGTGTTGTTGTGTTTTACTCCATTATCATTTGGTCAGGGCTTTTTGGACCGGGCCACACCCCTAATACACAATATTACAACCCCTGGCAAAAAGTACAGAATCACTAGTCCCTGAGGATGTTCATTCAGTTGTTTGATTTTGTAGAAAAGAAGGAGATCGTAGACACAGCAAGTCAAATAGCAACTTTCTGGCTTTAAGAAACACTGAAAGAAATCCAGAAAAAAAAAGATTTGGTCAGTAACAATTACTTTTTAGACCAAGCATAAGGAAAAACAAATGGAATGAACAACCAAAAAAAAACACTTCAATACAACCAGTACTTTTTTGCACCACCTCTGTTTTATTAGAACAGCTCTCAGTCTCACTTAATGAGTGACAAACAATACTCTACATCAGCCTGGCAACAACTTTTGCAGATGATTTTGCCAGATCAGCTTAACAAGTTGGAGCCTTGTCATAGACCATTTTCTTTCACACCACAGAATCTCAGTTGAGATTTGGACTATTTGCAGACCATGATATTGCCCTTATGTGTCTTTCCTCAAAGAATGCTTCAACGTTTTTTTTCTTTTTAGATGATAAATGATAGAGACTGTTTGTTTGGCTTTCTTGTAGGTAAATCCAATTTCCTTTAGGCAAATCCTTACAGTTTGGTCACAGACGTTGACTGCAGTTTCCTTCCATTTGTTTTGCTTTCCATTTTTATTACATATTGCTTTTCGTTTTCTGTCTTGATGCTTTGATGTAATTGGTCCACCAGTATAATTGTCTTTAACAATCTTTCCATGTTATCCGTACTTGGTCCAAATTTTAGATACAGCTGACTGTACAACAACCAACATCATTTGCACAACACTACGTGATAATTTACTTCTTTAAGAAGTTTGATTATCCTTTCTATTATTTTGAATAACATCTCTTGTTTTGAAGCCATGATTTGTCAGTCCACTTGGTGCAACAGGTGTGACTGCTCCTGTTTTACTGGAGACTGACGAGCAGATCTAATCCGATACAAATGTTAGTTTTGGAAATGAAAATACAGGGTGATTCCACAATTTTTTTCCTCCTGCTTGGTCTAAAAAAATAATTGTCACTAATTGCCACATCTTTTTTTTATGATTTTTTTTTTCTACAAAATTAAACAACTGACGGAACATCCTCCACACACTGTAGTAGTCCAGTTTAGTTGTGTTGTATAAATAAACAAAACTGGGCAAATAAAACACTTTTGAGTTATGTGATTACATATTTAACATTGCAATATCAGAATGTAATCATAAAACGCATTATATGGATTTTCTTTATTATTGTAAATAAGGGCACCCATTTTAACCTGTTCATCTGTTCCAAAGCACATGATGAGAAAGAAGCCAGATGTTCCATCAGTCGGTTGCTGTCACTCTCTGTGGAACCTGTTATTAGAGAACTGGTGGAGTAATTGATCAAACGCGTGTCCTGCCGCTCCCAGCGTTACTCCCCAAGTAAACAGCATCAAAAGCGAAGTCAGCAGCCTCCAGGAAACAAACAAAAGAGTTGAGGATCAGAGACATAGGAGGGAGGAAGGGAGGGTCACAGCTAACAAAGTCCTTACTGTGCAATTGGAGTGTGAGGTTGTCAGGCAGGGGGAGACACATGGAACTATAGGTACAGATAAGCAAGGAGGTGGTGAGAAGATGAATGGACTCGGAGAAAATAGAAGCCCTGTGTAGGCTTATGACAAAAGGAAGGGTTTGAAGGAAGAGTCAGAAGGAAATATTGGCAGAAGCTGCAGGAGGAATAGCTGTGGGGGAAATCTTAGAAGTGAAAATAGGAAGAAGAAAAAGTTGGAAATGGCAAGGCTTGCACAAATGGGGCCTCACACACACTGATAAAAAAGAGAACAAAGTTTGAGCAGGAGAAATGAATTATGCAAAAGGGGATTTTTACTGCTAATCTTTGCCCAAAGAGGCAAAAAAACGGACAGACATCCGAGGTTACACTAAGCCCAGTGTGTTGGAGGAACAGTTCTAGTAATGCTTATCCGTTTTTTAACATTTGTTAAGCAGCTTACCAAAAGAGCAGTGAATCTGTCTACACTAATGCTCAGCCGCATCTGTGTTATCACTGCTCTGCCATGTTTTTTACCTTGGGCAATAAGCCCGCCTGTGTTCCTGTGACTTTTTATTACGTCAGGGGTCAGAGCATGTGACAGTGTTCTCTTGAAAGAAAGAAAACCAGTGGGGCTTAAGATTTATGACACTTTTATCCTGGCTAACATCACTGGGTTGTGAAATGACGCAAAATGAAATGCGATGCGACCACAAGCATCTGGAGTACGAAATTGTGAAGGCGATAGGAAATAAACCTGCCCGGAAGTGTCACTTTTTACTATTTCACACATCTGTAATTACACCATCAGAGGAGGGAGGTGCAAAGACGGGTGGAGCTGAAAACAGTAATTTCACCATGCAGCAGATGTAAGCTTCCCTTGGTATTAAAAAAGAAAAGATTTTAATTGAAAAGAAAGATTTATATTGTTAAAACATATACAGCAATTATCACCTTTACTGTTGAATCAAGATGAGTATTCAGGTTTTTAATTACTATATGCATAATATATACCACAGATTCCCAGGGCTTGATTAACAGCATCTGAGGCTTTGGGCTAATTAACAAGATGAAGCCCTTCATATTGAATCCCAGACAGGCAGACTCACTGACTCCATTTCACTTCGGGATTTTTTTTTTCTTTTTTATATTGACTGTGCATTAACATAACGTGTGGGTGACAATGTTCTGAAGTATTTTCCCATCCATAGCAAATATTTATAGCCATAGCTGAAGTTTTTTCCTACTCATATTTTTGAATATTTTATAGATAATATACACCAATATTATCTATCCATCACCTTTAATAGAGAGGATTGGTAGATAGTATAGGTGTTTGAAGCAGAGTAAAATTTGTATTGGTAGACTACTTCCAATAATTTAAGTCACTTGTCATTAGCAACCTGAGCCCTCCCTGGTAGAAAGCCCCAGGGCTGGAGCCCCTTTAGCCCATTCGGTTAATCCTGCATTGCGAATTCCCAACCATCCAATTTAACATAATTGCATATAGTTTTCCTTGCTTGCCAAATCATTAATACTCTTCCTCTAGATAAAAGCAGATGAATATAGAAAACCCCAAAAAATCGGACCCATCAAAAACTATATTTGTGATTCCCTTTCTTACTTCCAGTATATCAGCATTTTCTTCAACCGTTGAGGCTCAATTTTTTGTCAGATATCAAGCAATTTATACTGTAATATTTAATTTCACACTAGTATATTCAATGATGACACTTCAGTGCAATTAGTGCTGTTATGTTTCAATTTTCTTTCTTAATATATTGCACAAAACCAGTGAAGGAACACTTCTTACATCATTTATATCTATTGACAGAGCTGTCAAGAGTCACGTTGAAATAACAGATAATCAGGATGTCCCAAAAAAAATATTCTTCAGCTCTCTCCATTTACGATGGACGGTTGTCATAGTAACAGATCATGTTTTTCTGCACTTTGGTTTTATTACATCCGCTAACCAGTTCCTGAAAGAAATTATGTACCAAAGATGTCTCTTAATGGCTTCATAACACACAGCGTAGGGCACTGTGTCTGAATCGAGCCCTGCACTTACTCAAGTTCAGGGACAAAAAAAAAGCTTCCTGCAGAGATTCATCAAAAATTGTTGACCACCTTTGAAGATGGACTCAGAGGCAGAGAATGGATTTTAAATGCCTCAGTGTGTGGTTGTGTTGTTTTCGTACCGTTTCTGTAGAAACCACCTCTGAACTGTCCTCCATTGTGGACACAGCCCTGTAAACACAGGGCAGGCTCGCTTCTTTCCTTCGTCAGCATTGCCAAAATGAATTCCAGCTTAATGGGAAAAACAAGTAAAAGAGGGCAAAGACAAAACAACTGAGCTTTGCAAAAATAAGTGATGGATATGCATTTTAAGTGTCATACCTATACCCAAATCACCGTAAGTACCTGGAATAGCACTCTTATATAAGGTGATATTTTCTCCTGAGCCACATAAAGTTTGTTTCAATGCTTCAACCTCCGGGCTTTAGATGTTTTCTTGTGTTTTTTTTTTCCCCTCTCCTTCTCATTAGTTGGGTTCATAATTTTCCGCCTGGAGAAATTTCTGCTGTAAGAACTTTGCTTTCATAAAACACTTGGTTGCACCTAAGAAAAACAGTTACGCTAATGTAAGCTGTGGAGCTACTCTTAAGTTCCACATTTTATACGACTGGAGTCTTCTTCACTCCTGGACTAAAGGAGCCTCTTTGATAAAAGATTAAATGTTTTCTAAAAGAACTGAATGTTCAGTTGCCCAACAAAACTTTTGCCCCGGCCGGAATGACGAATAATCTTCATTCTTACGTGTGAGAGTTCTTTTAACGCTCTGCTTTGGAGGGTGATAGTATAGAATGCTAAGAATCCTTAGAGTATATTGTTCAATATCAGTGCTTTAAATATGAAAAATTTGATATTTGGCAAAACCCCAGATTCCAGACTTATCCTAAAACGTTTATGTTCATTGAAACCATGTATCCACCTGATGGTGGAGTCTTTAGTGTATTTTTTGTGCATAAAGATATTTTCACATCACCTAATAAGGCATCCATCCATATTCTTGCGCATTTTATGCTTACTACTAGATATAATGGGTCACAGTCTCTGTGACCGTTACCCCATAAGTAGCTTCACCACATCAACCCCTTGTGAACGTTCCAGTTGGTCCACTGGAAGTTGGCAACTGTCCTAACAAGAATTGATATTGCCATTTTTCACGCCAAAAAGCCACCGTGACAAAGTACGATGGTCCATAACTCAGTAGTCAAGTGAATATTGTGGGAGTCCTCTATGCAACCATGTCTTGCGTTTCCGTATTCCCTTTCATATTGCTCTATCATATTACTCATAGCGATTAGGATGTCTGAGTATCACATGGAGAAATACCTTGCGGACACACCCCCTCTTGTTATTCTGTCATTACAATTTTGGCAAATTGCAATCTGTCTGTCTTTCTTAGGTATAATCGCACCTGCCATATGTTTTTTGCTGCATCAATATTTGGGTGATAAATGTCTCTCAGTTGGAAAAGTAAAATGTACTGTTGGGCCATTTTTGTTGGACTAAAATTCAGTGTATCTCTAGTACAAGTTTTTTAAATAGTGAATAGAAATAATAGAAGTTACATATTATATTCTGTGGGTGGGATCAAGGTCTTGGGTTTTGGAAATCCTGAAAATAAGCATTTTCAATTGTATGACTGGCATTATCTCTTGTTCATTTTACTCTTTCCCAGCATCATAATGGTACTGATGTGGACCAGCGGCGATACCTTTAAAACCATCTACTTCCTGATCACCCAGGCCCCTGTGCAGTTCTGGACATGTGGGCTGCTGCAGGTCATTGTGGACATCACCATCCTGTTCCAGGTTTACTACTACAGCCGCTACCCGCAGAAACCAGTCTCTCACACCGTTTCCCATACCACCAGTGCCAAAGCTTTGTGAGCATTTAGAAACTGGCGCTCGAGGAAAGTCCTTCCATCTGAGCTATGAACATTTATAAACATACAATAGTACCAAAGCACCGTGCTGTCGGCTCACACCACCTGTGAGTTTAAAGATGGACTCTTACACTTATAAATATGCCATAATTATACACAATGGCGTACTTGATGACTCCGTCCGCACTAGTACTTGATCATTTGTTACATATAAGCTCTTTTTTTTTTTTTTTGGTTGATTTATTTGGTATACAGCGTAGAAAAAGCGAGGATGCCAAGAATCCTTAGCTAGATCAGGCCGTGAATTAAGAAAGGCACGAAAACATGCAATGCATATATGAGAGAAACTGCACATCCTCCGCCTTAACTCCAACCTTCAGACATGGCTGCGGTACAGGCAATATAAATGTGCAAATCAAAATAAGACAACATCATACTGGGAAATATAACTGAATGTATTTTTTGTTTTATGATATTCACTGTATAAATTGATGTCCAGGTTTTTTAAGTCGGGATGGGAATATGGGAGACGAGAAGCAGTAAGTATTTAGGAGAAGAGTTAGTCCTAAGCATTAGAGATTCTCAAAGATAAATGCAGTTCTTTCTTTTATGCCACTGCTAAGCATCAGCAGTTGAATTCTACAGTGGTAACAGACAGAACATGATACCTCTCGCCAACATTCTTTTTGTTCTATCATTGCCGAAATGTCAAAGATGCTCTGTGTATGAGCACAGTTTGAAGAACAAATTAGAAAAAAAAAAAATATCAGTTAAAGTAATAAAGCTTAGACCAGGAGTCACCAACTTTTCTGAAGTTACAGACTTTTACGACGACAAAATGATAATTGCTGGGAAATACAATAGTAGACACTCTTAATACTGTCATTACAGCCATGTAACTGAGTTAGAAAGCATTGACAGTAAGAAAAAACAGTCATAGTTTTGACCCTTTTTGTCGATTCGTTCTATTTTCAGAACCCAGCAGCACCTTTTGTAGTCCACGGGGACTACCAGGGGTCTTCCTGGGGAAGGTGTTGTGCCAGTGCTATTTATTTACACTTTATTCACATTGTTTTCACCATTTGTCAAATCAATCATTTATTATAATGTTACCATTATAACATGAATGAAGTGCATTTGCACCTCCTCCGAATTCTGTTTACACCAAGCATTTTTGAACTATGTTACAGAGAGATTAATCACACTAGGTGGACGAAGGCTCAGGGCAAGTACGCAGCAGTTTATCCAAGGAGAAGAAATTCGCTTCTGTCTGCTGTTGTACTAGATCTACTCCTCAAGCAGATCTGATAACAGTTTTCTTACAGTGCAATGCAGCCCAAAAAGGCAGGTCTCAGTCAACAGCACCAGTAAATGCTCTGACGAACAGCTGGACTCAGTCTAAGGAGCTCAGGACAGATCTCATTCCAAGAGGAGTATTTTGCTCATTTATGGTTAACATGTAACAGTTGTCGTTAAAGGTATTGTAGAATTTTTGTTTCAAGTAGAATTTTCCTTATTTTTTGTACAGTGAGCACTTTTTTTTTTTTTTGGTTTTGTCATTTGTTAAACATGCTGTGTCAAACAAAGCCCCTGCAGACTCACTTCGGTCACTTTGGAATATACTCATATAAAAGGACACCGTCGCTTTATTGCCAGTAAAAACATTGACAGTACAGTTTATGTTTGAACAGCAACACTCACTGACCACCTTTTCGGTCAGGCTGCTCTGGTTACCATCATGTCACAGGACGTTAATTTCCTGTTTATTGGCAGAAGTCTCAGTGAATGGGTTATTTTTTGTGTTTTTTTTTTGTTATCAGTTATAGCAAAAGCCAAAGAATGACAATGATTGTTTTCCATTGAACTGTGCAGCAAAGAGGAATCGGTCCTCTGAGGACTGGTTCCTATGTGGTCTTATAAAACCTTACTTTCCATCTTTACATGAGTTCTGATAAAAATCATCCATAAGGTAATAAGTTCTTTGTAGTTAAGGGCCAAAATCAGCATGTTTTAATTGTTTTTAATAATGCTTTTTCATGTTTCTTGGTAAATAAATAAAATAAATAAATTAGAACTCTATTAATCCCTAGGGAGTATCCTTCGGGAAAATTATGCCTCTACATTTAACCCATCACCGTAGTGAGCAGGGGACTGCTGGCTGAGCCAACGCCCGGGGAGCAGTGTGGGGACCATGCCCAGGGCACCTCAGCGGTAACTTGGCGTTTGGGGGATTCGAAACGGAGGCCTTGCGAACCCAAGTCAGCTTCCTTAACCATTAGGCCACCAACTGCCCCAAATAAATACAGATGGAGATTTATACATAGGCATACAGATTTTGTTGTGTTATTATTGTTTTTTTATTTCTGATTTTTGATACTTCTTCCACTCATTGACAAGACAATCCATATATCACTTAAAATAAAAGGTTTGTTTACATGTTTCTACCTCCGTATCTCATGATTTTGTTACCTGTATAATTAATAAATTTAATTGTGATACATTAATAACATGCAGTCAAGGTGACCTGTATGAATAATTGGATGAATATTTTTTCTTTGTTGTCGTCATCATATGATATATGTTACTTGCAGTTTTTTATGCTTCTTTATTCCGTATTTTATTTTATTGAAGATTGTATTTCATTGTCAGCAGCTCAATGCACCATCACCACCGTGAGTTACAGCAGCCTCTGACATTTGAAGCTGTTTTACAACTGCCTACAATGTGGGCAGTGTTGCTGAATAAAAAGGACAGAGAGGCAGATTTTTGCATCATGTGTCTTCAGATGGGGATGTTTGTGTCACTTCGTAGACTTCCACCATCTCTGTGCAGCGCTGCCACATGTCAGCTGTCACAATAGGAGCCAACCCAGCAGCTGGGGTCCTCTTTGGGATGTGAGCATGGACCTTGCAAAGCAGGAGAGACAGGGTAATACTGTATGCTTGACATTTGCATTAAATAGAAAAGCTAAAGAAATAAAAACAAAACTCTTGTATTTTCAGGTTTACAAACTTTACCTTTTTACCTTATGACTTGTCCCTTTTCAGGATTGCCACAGTGATCGGAGGTTTTTCATTGCCATCTCTGTTCTCTGTACTGTATCTTCTACTCTGTCTCCAACTACCTCCTAATGACTAATGAATTAATGAATTGTTTGAATGGAAAAAAACAAAGGGAAATGGTAAAATCAGTAATACGAAGTACATTTAGGCTTTGGGTCCCCTGATTTAGGGCAATATAAAAGTATGTCTCCAGCCAATTGATACAACATACTGATGTACATGAAATGAAAAATGTGGTCTTCGTTTTAAGTCTTATCAATTGTTCAAAATAAATCAAAAATTAGTTGCTTTAAGAGCAACTAGATTCACTTTACCACCTTATATTTCTATATTTGCTCACCTGCTTTGACTCACTATGAACTGAAGTGGCATCTCTTTTCTAACCCATTGATTTAATCTATGATGTCTTTTGACCTTTTCCAGCTATTACAACTTCAACTCTTCTGGGAAGGCTGTCCACAAGGTTGAGGAGTGTGTTTATAGGAATTTTTTACTTCTTTCAAAAGCGCTTTGGTGATGTCACACACTGATGTTGGTTTAGAAGGCCTGGCTCTCTTCTCTTATTCATCCCAAAGGTGTTTAATCAGGTTCAGGTTAGGACTCTGTTCAGGCCAATCAAGTTAATCCACGCTCCGACTCTGTCATCCATGTCTTTATGGACCTTGCTTTGTGCACTGGTACACGATCATGTTGGAAGAGAATATGGCCCACTCTTAACTGTTGTAGTCCAATATTTACCATTTTCCTGGCACCCTCCAAACCCTTACTCGTCCATCAAATTGTTAGACAGAAAAGTGTGATTCAACAATACAGAGGAGACGTTTCCTCTGCTTCAGAGGCCTGTGGCAGTGTGCTTTACACGCTGCATCCAACAATGCTTTGCACTTGGTGATGTGTTGCTTGGATGCAGCTGCCATGGAAACCCATTACATGAATCTCCCTGCGTACTGTACTTAGGCTAATCGAAAGATCACATGAATGTTGGAGCTCTGTAGCAAATGACTGTGCTGAAAGTCAAAGGCCTCTTGCACTAAACGCTTCAGCATCTGCTTACACCTCTAAGTCAGTTTACGTAGTGTACCACTTCACGGCTGAGTTGCTGTTTTTTCCAGACTCTTCTATTTGTTGTAATAGAGCTGACAGTTGACTGTGGAATATTTAAAAGTGAGTAAATTTCACGACTGGATTTGTTGCACAGGTAGCATCCTATGACAGTTTCATGCAATAATTTACTGAGCTCCTGAGAGTGGCCCAAGTCTTTCACAAATGTAATGTAAAAACAGTGTGCATGATTGAGAGCTCGATTTTATACACCTGTGGCCAGGCCAAGTGATTTGGACACCTACATAGTGTATAGTATAGGATGTTTCTTCAAAAATTAACAAGTCTCTTGGATGAAAGGTGAAACATCTTCAATAAAACTCTGTCCAGTGGCCTTCAAAGTAACTTTTTATTAAATAACCTGGCTAATCATCAGGCTAATACTAGCGCTATTGTCCTACTAAGATTTGGTCATATTGGTCAACAGAGTGGCACCATGTTAGTAAAGTAACAGTGACAGTCATTGATACTCAAATATGCCAAACCTGATACTCACCTTTCTATACATCTTCATCTTTCCACATCTCTCACTCTCATTTACGCTTAATTCTGTCTTTGTTCTGGCTGACCGTCATTCCACTTTACCTTCAAGCAAATCTCCATCCGCTCTCCATCCTCACACAGAAATCCCTTCCTCCACAATCTAAATTAGCTCTACACAATTTTTTTTATTGTGCCTTGTGGGTGCAGTAGTGTTTGTGATAAAATTAACAAACCAGCTTTAATGACAGTGCTTGGGAGTCTAATTAATAGTTTGGTTGTATAAATCCCCCATGTAACTTTAGATAGGCTGATCCAGACGTTTTTGTAGTTGATGACCAGGTTTCTGCACATATTACCAGGAATTTTGGTCCACTCTTCTTTGTAAATGACCTCTTTAATCCATTCAATATCCCGTGGCTATCTCTTGGCAACTCTGAGCTTCAGTTTTCTTGAAAGATTTTCTATAGGATTCAGGTCCTGAGCCTGGCTGGGCCCCTCATGACCTTGATATGTTTCTACTACAGCCATTCCTTGGTTGCCTTGGCTGTATGCTTTGTCCTGATTTGACGGTACATGGCTCTGTCTACCCTCCCATTGATACGGTAAAGTAGCCCTCTGTCCTGTGCAGAACAACACCCCCAAAGCATAATGTAACCACCTCCGCGCTTGACAGTGGGGATGGTGTCTTGGGGTAATAAGCAGCATGCCTCTCCCTCCAGTCACAATGGGTTAAATTGATGCCAAAGAGCTAAATTTTGGTCTCATCTGACCATAACACTGTCTCCAAGTCACTCTCCAAGTCATTCATAGGTTCCTTGGCAAGGTTCAGGCGGGCCTGCACGTGTGCTTTCTTTAGCAGGGTTACTTTGCGAGCACTGCAAGATGTCAGACCATTGCAGTGTAACGTGACTGTGATCCCAGCTGCTTTAAGATCATCCACTAACTCTGCCCGTCTTGTATTAGGTCAATTTCTTACGTACAATTGTCACCTTAAGGCCCAGCTTCTTGGTAATGGTTTTGGCCCTGAGCGGTCTTGTGCTAGGTCTATAATCTTCTCCCTTAAATCCACAGAAAGCTCTTTAGTCTTTCCCATGTTGGAGAGTTTGGAGTCTGACAAACTGATTGATTCTGGGGCCAGTTGGCTTTTATACAAGTCATTTGTGATATCAGGTGTCTTCAATTTAGGTGACAAGGTAATTTGGAGAGTCTGACTTATCTGTATTAACAAGAACTCTTGATGATTACTAGGGGATCAAATACTTATTTTCCTCAGTAAAATATATATAAATTAATATAAGTTATTTAAAGTCGCTTTCTTGATTTTCTTTTTGATATTCTGTCTTCACATGTTAGAATACACCTTACAATAATATTACAGACTGATCAAGTCTTTCTTGGAAGGTAAACCAGCAAAATCAGCAAGGGATCAAATACTTCTTTTCTCCACAGTATATGGTGATACATATATTTTGTCTCACACATCTTCACATAGCAATCAACACTGTAAAAATCAATTATTAAAAAAAAACAGACATGAGTAAAGACACTGATGATCAGGTTTTGTAATCACCACTGCAGCACACACTGCTACTTATACAGCTGTTTGATAAGAAGTTCAATCAAAGCTTTTTCAAGTGAGACTGTGTTCATTGTAATCTTTATTACATTCTTCAAAAAGAGCCCTTCAGGCTATGGTTCAATGGCACAAAGCACAAGTCCATCTAAATGAGTTTTTCTTTTTTTACTCAGGAAATATTTTCCATTTTAATCCAGGTAACAGAATTGTAGATGTACTGGCTATGTGTAATTGTTATGATTATGCAAATAATTAATTGAAATGTAAAGTATTTGTAGCCTTTGTTTCATGCTTGACATCTCAGAAGTTCTTCAAAGTTTATTGTGATGAAAATGCTTCAGGGTCAATACATTTATGTTCTATACTTTGGCTTAAAAAATGGCTGCAACAAAGTGTGGTATGACGGCTGGGTTTACAATTACTCTGGTTGCGAACACAGCTGCAAACTCAAGTATTAAAATTTTGGATGTCTGATATCAGTGGTCCGATATTATGGGATCGGTGTAAGATTGTTCTTTCCTCCAATCATGATTGTTTTTTCTGAATTAACTGCAATTACACATAGGGTTCTGAGACATTTATTTTGGTTTGGGGCCAAACAGTGTCTGTATCAGTGTTTGCACAATATTGGCAAAATCTGGTAGCAGCATATTGGATATTTCTAATTAATATATAGAATAGATACTCTAGCACTCTACACTTGTGTACCAGCATTTGATACTCTGTTAAGGTGCTAGATGGTGCGACTTATACTCCAGAACAACTCGTGTTTGTTGGGGTGGTGGTGGGGGTGGTGGTGGTTCCTTATACAGTAGTCCGGAAAATCCAGTTTGCAGTAGCATAAAAGTATAGACCTGCCTGAAGCATTTGAACAGTACTGTATTTTAGCAAGAAATATATTTCACAAGTATGAGATATACAGCTATGGCTATGTGTTTCTGCCTTTTGGCAGTTTCGCTCTTTTCTAAAGCATACATAGAACAGAATTAATGTCACTTGTAGCTGAACAGCCCTTTGACAAACGCATTTGTCTTCTGCTATTATGTAGAAGGTGAAATTTATTCTGGTTTGCAAATAAAATTGCTGACATCATTGCGTACATACTGTTTGAGACCGTTGTTATTTGGTTTTGTTTGATTACAAGACAGATAAAACAGAGACAAATGAGATAACATTGTTTTTCTTTTCCTTAAACAATCCTTGCAGATTTTGCTACGTAACAATTACTCTTGAAGTCTGAAGAATGTCAGAAGAATTGTCTTCAGCCAATATCTAATAATGTTCTTTCTTATCATATTTTTTTTCAATTTATAGCTGACTTGTATATTGTATTGTCAGCCTTCTATTGAAGTGAATCCACGACACAACATCTGCAGCTCCTTTGTAAAATTCAGAAAAATACATGCATCAGTAGATGCCTGTGAGCTTCAAAAGGAGATGATCTTGCTGTCATCTTTGAAGTTCCAGTGATAGTCATCACATCTTGCAGGCTGCCATTCCAAGTCAGAAGGACTGCCAAAGTCGTAGGAGTTAAGTTTGCGCTGCTGCTCTTATCTCGGCTCTCTCAACAGCCATAGACTTCCTCCGCTGCACAGATGAGGTTGCAGCCTCCGTGACGCCGTGATAGCTGTCGATCTCCTGAGAGTCATCGCTGTTCTGTGACTTCGTGCTGTCCTGCGAGTCAGGCTTTTGTCTCATCGCACGGCTCTGCTCCTCCTTCAGCTCCACGTAGGAGCGGGAGAAGGTGTGAAAGATGGACGTGACGGGAAAGGCCATGAGAAGGATACCGCTCAGTATGCTGCTGAGCGCCACCACTTGTCCAGGGATGCTCCTAGGCACCATGTCCCCGTAGCCAACTGTGGTCATAGAGATCACTGCCCACCAGTAGCTCCCAGGGATGCTGGTGAACTCCTGCTTGGCACCCATTTCACTTTCAGCTAAAAAGACCAGCGGGGAGTAAAGGGCCATAGCTACGCAGAGGAAGAGGAGCAGGAGGCCGAACTCCCGCGTGCATCTCCTCACTGTCAGACCAAGCGTCTGTAGGCCCAAGGAATGCCGTGCCAACCTCATTACATAGAAGATCCTCAGAGCCCGCAGCACTCGGAGGACCAATCCCACCTTCTCCAGGTAGTTGTTCCCTGACCCCACCTGTTTTCCTCCGTCCGAAATCGAGTCCACAATGAGCGTGACATAGTAGGGGAGGATGGCCACTACGTCGATGACATTTAGAGGCGTGCGCAGGAACATACACTTGCTCTGAGTCTGAATGAACCTCAGCACGAACTCCAGGGAAAACCAGGCAACACAAACGGTCTCTAGCACAAAGATGTTGAAGCATCTTTGAGAGCACTCACCCTGCAAAAAAACAAAGACAAATGATGAAACAATGTTGAGGAGTCAAAAAGACTTTTGTTGATTGTTGATTAGACACTGTCTTTTCAATGGCTTTAAAGAGACAGTAGGTGGTTACCAGTAAGTTTTGTTTGAACACAACAAAAAGTGAGTCTCCTCTGACAAAAAAGCACTGAAGCATTCATGATATGGAAAAAACACTGGGCTTTGATTTTTCTCATTAAACAAATCTTATTTATGAATCACATCTGAGTGACCGTCTAGTAAAAACTGCTGATGATGATGAAACTGGGGCTGAAAAAAAAGGCTGAGCCCTGATCTTAGAAAGTGCTCAGATAAGAGCGAGGAGCGAACGGCTCCTCTCTTTTCATCTCTTGATGATTTTTTGCCCTCAAGTCTACAAAGGCCAGTTCATAAATATTTGAAAATGTGATTATATGAAATTACTTGGTTATTAAGTCAAAGTCAGAACTCATTTAAAGCCGAGATTTTCATTTCATTCTACTGCAGGCTGTATTGTTATAACACTGGTTTAAATTGCTGGTTCAGTAAATCAAGAAACGAAAAATACTGAGATGCAGCAAACCGATATTGAGATCAGAAGCCCTAATAATAATATTAATACAATGATGCAACCTTTTCTTGATGTAGTGTTCCTTAAAAAAAGAAGATAAAAGCAGACAAAGACTTAGTTGTTGGCAGTCACACTGAAACAAAAGTTCTAGAATAGATTTGAATGCTCAACCTTTTGAGTGATTTCTTCTTCATACAGTACTTTGAGCCAAGGTGCAGTCAAAGTTGACCATCAATGCCCTAAATTGTAATATATGGCTTTTTTTTCAAGGTTCCAATTGTCGGCTTGCCATTAGCAGTAAGCCTTGAAAGCAGAGAGTTGATAATCCTTGAGTTTAAGTAGTTCCCTACTAGCAGTTGCTGCTCCATGTTCTGGCTATATATCCCTGTTCATTTTTGTTGCTGCTCCTAGTGGCAACCAAAGCAAATGTGCTTGATTGTTTATGTTAATCATTAACATCTAATTTTAATGTAATAATAAAATATGTAAATAACAAATGTAAAATGTGTCTCATTTTGCTTTATATATTTATAACAATAATGAAGTGGTTTGACAGTGTAGCGTTTAGCTCACCTGCGTAGTAGAAAGTCAATACCTTCTCAATAACTAAAACATAAATAAAAGTTGCACTAGCATTGGTCCCTGAGGCACTACCTTGATGAAAAACACTGAACTTGATTAAGATCAAAAGTGCAATTTATTACCCCAAATACAATGTGCAATTAAATGTATTATTATTATTATTAATGTATACTCAAGAAAATATAATCACTGTAATGTATGGAGGACAGGAAAACAACAGATCATTCCAATTAGAGAAGTTTAGCAGCTAGCTCGCATGTCTCAGAAGCAAAAAGTCCCAGGTTTGATTTACAGAAAAAGCTACAAGCAACAAGGGCCATCCTCTATAAGTCAGTTTTTATTGAAGTGTCTGCTAAATTCATGTATAAATGTAAATGTTTGAATCAACTCAGTTGCCATAATGTCCTCTGATGGACCATGACGTCCCGTCGACTTTTTGAAAGGCACTTCAGCTGATTTTGCTTTACATCTTCAGCCCAATCATCAGGTTCAAGGAGTGGGGTGAGAGGCTGAAAGTTCCTGTAGAATTTCAGAGAGGACATGACAGGGACAATTAACACCTTTGCCCTGGTTACAAAGGTCTAACCACAGTTCTGCTTTCTATGGACACTGAAAAAGGACAACCTGTCTGCAGAGCTGACAAGAGCCTTTCACTGCAGTTCTCAAAGTGCTCTGACATACTGTTTAAAAGCCCACTGTGTGAACTCTGTCGAGACAGAATGGAAAAGAATGATAAAAGCCTGAAAAGCACCACCTTCACCTTTTTCTTTCCCTCCATCTCTCATCTTTTAGGCTGTAATTTTTCCACGACTCTGAAGGAAGGAGCAGATTCATGCTGAGCAGCTGAACTGATGAAAATCCTATGATCGCTAAGTAATTACTGTACATCAACTGATCGTTCCAGTGGTTGACTTCATGACAGTGTTGGCAAGTCCCTGGAAGATTTATTGGATTAGATTTTATTTTTTATTCGCACCACTTTATTTTCCCCATCCACAGCAGACGTTTTATACATTTATAATCTATTTCTAGTTGGAAAATGGATGGAACTTGGATGTTATTCATTATTGCAGTGTCTGGGTATTAATCTGAAGAATCACACTTAAGACTGGGAACTTTGACTGTAAACTGAGCCCCTAGATACAAGCTCCTCAAGATATAAATTTTCTAAGTGACAAGTAAGTAACTTTTGCAAGATTTTCTTCCTGATCTGTGGAGTCATCTAGTCACAAATGTTAATGTGAGCTCTATTTTTTCCTTTTGACACACTGTGGTAGTCATTGTCCCTCACTTTGTCATTTTACCTGTCGCTTTGCATTCATTTAATTTAAGCCCTCACTCCGAGTCCTTCTCCTACCTTTGTGGTAGGACTCTCACATTGTCTCCATCAGTGTCCCTCTTTTGATTATTTTAACCATTTTGATAACAATAATATAAAGTATTTTCAGTGTTATTTATTAATAAGGTCAATATACTGTACATATGTATATATCAAAGTGGGGCAATTTTATTTTAAATAATAAATTATATATTTTGGGGAGCTAAAATGAATGAATTGGTTTTTAGTTATTTTTAATGGTGAAAATGCAATCTAGATAAGAATGAATCACACAGGATTCATTAAAATGAGAAACCATTTCTAATTCTTCTTTAAAAGTATGTGTTGAAGTTTTGAATAGAAATAGAATAGAAAAGAAATAGATCAATTAAATCTAAAGACACAAAAAAATAAATATTGAAAAATTGTTAGTTAGGATATGGCTTATTAGCAGGTAGTTTATTTATATGTTTATTTTCCGTAACTACAACATACTACATCTTAAGTTGCACTAGCACTGGTCTCTGAGGGACTCCCTTGAATTTAAAATGAAAAACATTGAACCTTAGAACCAAAAATACAAATTATAAAATTATTATCCCAAATAAGATGTATACCTCAGAAACTAATCCAATGTGTGGAGTAGAAAAATGAATGAAAAATGTTTACTCCAACAGTCAATCATTCCAGTTAGAGATTGTAAAGCTATTGAAAATCTGTGATCTGTAGTTCATCTTTCTCATAAATGTAAAATGACAAATGTCTGTGTTGATCACAGCTAAAAATTAATCCTCTGACAGATTAATGACTGGTTTGTTAGATACTTGGCCTCATAAATAACAAAGAGAATCACTTACTTAATCCTTAAAACTAAATTGCTTCTGTTGCTGGATGTGATAAAGCCGAATCTTAAACATGATTTAATCCATTTCAGAGTGAGCTAAGCAAAAGCTGAACACATCATATACAAATACTTTTTACAATTGTATGTCCCATACAGACTAGTTTGCTTAAACTTAACCATTATCTGGCTTTCTCAGTGTTTGTTGTGATTGTTGTGGTCATCTGACAGAATTTCTGGTCGAGTGCTTCTTCCTCACCCTCAAGCTTTTTAGTCACTTGAGGGTCTGATGTGCCAAGTAAAACAGCAATGATGAAAATAAACACGCTGTTAACCACTCGAGCCATCTGAGGACTCGACCCTGTCACGGTGTGAGGCACGGAAATCAAATGTAGCCAAGGAAAAATTAAAAGCAACATGTCGCCTCTGGATCCTGTAGAGGTGTCGATGAGAGCCACTCTAGAACAGGTGGACTTCAAATACAGCACTCCCATCCACACACTCACACTCTGGACTTTTGTCTTTCCACATGACTGTGCTTGCTAGTGTGTGTTTACTGTCAATACTTCACTATGAGCTTTGTTTTCTGCTGGGGAAATGAAAAATTTGTGCTAGTGTTGGTGACCAATTACGACTTGACTCTGTTTCACCTCTGTTATTATTATGCTAATATCTAAATATGCAAATAAGCATTGTTAATGAAGTAAAGAGTAGATGACAGTACTCACCACATAAACACATTCCAACTTTAAAGGAGGGATGTCAAATGTGTAGGCCAAAACTGATCTCCTGGGGGTGTCAATCTTTGCTGCCTGATATATAGTCTAACAGTGATATATAAGGGTCCTTTCCCATTACATTTGATGACACATTCAGTAAGTGTTGGCATCAACTCTGTCTGTCTCCCTTCTCTCATGACAGGTGTTGCTGTTTTAATTAGTATTATCAAACTCACCTGTGTGTCACTAGTAATCAGTCTCTCCTGTGTCACCTGGTGTCTCATGCCTTTCTATTACCTTTCTGTTATGTTCATAGTTTGGAATCCATGCTTTGTGTCCTCACCCCTGGACCCTCCAATTAGTTATAGATAAGATAAAATAACTTGAAAGACTTGAATTTTTGTATAATGCATTTGAACAAACTGGGGTTAGGATTAATAAAGTTCCATATTTCAAATCTAAAAAAAAATCCATAAGTCTGTCTGTCTGTGTATGTATCTGGCTCTGTCTATATTTCTGTCTGTCTATCTATCTATCTGTCTGTCTGTCTTATAATATAATGCAATATAATTATATTAAATTTAAGGTGGAATTACCCTTAATTACTGTTCAGAAACTATTTTTAATCATGCATAATTTAGACTCATCCTATTTCTGTTGTGTCATCATCCCGTATTGTATCATATCTCATTGTCAGAAAAGTTGATGGTACAACATTAAATTCTTCACAGTTGTTATTACCTCTTATAATAAATAACAGCAATCTCTGTGAATTTCTTTAAAATTATTCGACAACTCATCGTAGGGAAACTCAAATCATCGTCAACATGATGGACTGCATACCTCATTGGTCATAAACTGGAGCATGTCACACCAGCACGGGAGGAACAGGGGTACCTCCTAATTTAGAACAGAACCCACTCTCTCCACTTCTAAATTGTGCACATTTCTCTTCCGTGACTCGATATGATGAATGGCTAAGCGGAAGTTGTATTTTTAAGTAGCCGGGATTGGTGTGATAATGGATTGTTTGGGAGTTGCAGCGCACGGTTGAAGTCAGTGAGAGGTTAGTCCAGGGCTGAGACTGGAGCAGTAGATTAATGGGATGGGGATGTACATCTCAAAGATGCTTTTATATGGATGGAGTAAGCAATTCTGTGGAGCTGAAATTGACAAATCACTCAAAATGTCTAATCTCCTATTCATTGGACAGTGTGGACTTGGGTCTCCAAGGAGGAGAAATGCAATATACAGCTGTGTGTTTACTATAGATAAGAAAAAGGAAGCATTAGTTTTGTTGTTCACCTTATTTACTTAGCAACCTCTAAACCCAAACGACCCAAATTAATATGCAAGTCTATTTTTTTTTTAAATATCTTGATCCACATATGTTCCACTGATGGACATTTGGTATTAATGAAAGCCTGATAGGGCAGTTGATTATCAAAAAGCATAAACTATCCAAAGCATTTATATTTGGAGTAATAATTAGTTAAGAAATGTAAAATGCTGTGAACCATAAAGGTGACATAAAGGTGAATATTCTGTGACGGTGGAAAGAATACTTCAAGGATCTCTTAAATCCCACTGACATGTCTTCGGAGGAAGAAGGAGAGACATGGTGCTCAGTGGATGATCCACCAATCCCCTGTGCTGATATCAAAGAGGCATCTAAGTAGCTGCTAGGTGGCAAGGCGCCAGGGGGGATGAGATTCCCCCTAAGTACCTGAAGTCTCTGAATGTTATGGGACTGTCGTGGTTGACACGTCTCTGCAACATTGCGGGGCATTCAGTACCTCTGGAGTGGCAAATGGGGGTGGTGGTCCCTAATTTTAAAATGGGGAGTGCTCCAACTACTGGGAGAGTGCAGAAGGGGGACAGTTTCCACTTTCAAGTGTAAATTAAAAGCTTTTTGGTTTGGCAGTGCCCATAATGGCCTACAGATCCAGCCGTAAACCCTATGCGATGGCTGGACCTAGGGTCCCGGGTACGCTGTTGTAGGTTGAGAACACCGGGAGTCCTGTGGCCCATTGAGTCCTCTATTACGGTCCTCTATCTCTTTCTCCCCATCTATTCTTTGACTACTCTTTATTCCTTATTCAAACATTGCAGTAAACTTAACACCTGGCCGGGGACCTCAGGTCCCTGGAGTCTCTATTCTTCCTACAGACTCCGACTGCCGTGTGCCGGACTCAGGACTTTACCTATACATCTTGGCCCAACTCCCCAAAGAGGCTACTCTTTGAGATCTGAACCTAGGACATCGTGTACTTAAATAGACTATGAAGGGACTTCATAATGCCATTTTTTTCTGCTACTGTTTAGTTAGCCTGCCTCTCCATCCTAGGTCCACTGTCGATCACCCTGAGGTTTCTTCCCTTTTTTCTTGTCTGGGTTTTTTTTGGGAGTAGTTCCTCAGCCAGTGTGATGGTCTATAGGGGCAGGCTTTTTTTCCTCCTTTTATTGCATATTGTTGTTTAATGTATGCATGGCATGATATGGAATTTTAAAGAAATAAAGTTTGGTTGGTTGGTTGGATCGCACTCCTCAGCCTCCCAGGGAAAGTCTACTCCAGGATATTGGGACTGGGAATTCGGCCTATAATCGAACCTCTGATTTAAAAGGAACAATGCGGTTTTCGTCCTGGTTGTGAAACACTGGACCAGCTCTACACCATTCACAGAATTCTTGAGGGATCATAGGAGTTTTCACAACCATTCCAGATGTGTTTTTGTGGACTTGGAAAAGTCTTTCCACCACGTCCCCCGAGGACTCTTGTGGGGGGAACCTTAAGTATGGTGTTCGAAGCTCTTTGCTAAAAGCTGCCCAGTCCCTGTATGAACGGAGCAAGAGCTTGGTTTGCATTGCTGGTAGTAAGTCGGATCTGCAAGTGCATGTTGGGCTACGGCAGTGTTGGGCTACGGCAGTGCTTTATCACCGGTTCTGTTCATTACTTTTAAGGACAGAATTTCTAGGTGCTGTCAGGGGCCGGGTGGGGTCCAGTTCGAGAGACACCAGATTTCATCTTTGCTGTTTGCAGAGGATGTTGTCCTGTTGGCCTCATCAAACCAGGACCTGCAGCAGGCGCTGGGGCAATTTACAGCTGAGTGTGAAGTGGCTGGGATGAAAATTAGCACCTCTAAGTCCGAAGCAATGGTTCCTCGACCGAAAAAAGGTGGTCAGTACCCTCCAGGTCGGGGGGGCAGCAACCGCAGTAATGCGCTCACTGTATTGGTCCGTGATGGTAAGAAAAGAGCTAAGCCAAAAGGCGAAGGTCTCAATTTACCGGTCATCTACGCTCCTACTCTCACCAATGGTCATGAACTTTGGGTCATGAGTGAAAGAACGCTATCAATGATACAAGCGGCAGAAATTAGGATTCTCCGCAGGGTGGTAGGGCACAGCCTACCACCCTGAAATAAGGTGAGGAACTCCAGGAGCTTGGTGTAGAGCCATTGCTTCTCCACATTGAGAGGAGTCAGTTGAGGTGGCTTGGGCATTTACATCGGATGCTCCCTAGATGTCTCCTACGGGAGGTGTTTGGGTCATGTCCCACTGGAAGGAGACCCAGATGAAGGACACACTGGAGCAACAATGTTGCCCAGCTGGCCTGGAACACCTTAGGATCCTCCCAGATGAGCTGGAGGATATGTCTGGGGACAGGAAAGTCTGGGTATCCCTCCTCCACAAAAAAAAATTATAGTTAATAAAAAAGTTTTTTCCTTTTACTTTCATAATCAAAGTAAAGCCATAATCCAAATACAGTATGTCACCTTCTGTTGTTTGGATTGAATGGCCAACATTCCATGCCTCACAGCTCCCCAGGCAAAGCCCTTTCCCTGGAGCAATTCCATTTCCTCGTTCAAGCCGATTCACCATTTGCTTTTGTGTGAAACACAATAGTTTTCTTTTCTTTTGTGGACATTTATTGCAAGGGTTCTGGCTCTTTTGGTCTACATGTTGTAGTCTACCGCATGTACTGCAAGGCTTTAACTGCACCTTATGTTAAGAGTGTGAAAAGAGGTAATGAAAGATGTGACAAAAATGCAAATGTACTACAGTGAATGTGATGGATGCAATTGGGTGCAGGTAACAAGATGTGAGTATTTACTACAACCTTCATTTGTATCTTATCCATTATCCATTACTTATCCATTCATTATTGGGTCTCTGGGGCAACAGTCTCCATGACTGCCACCCAAATTATACTGCTCCATACTGTAAGCCTTACTGTGAGTGATGAGACCAATGGAAGTTAAGTGGTTTGGGCAACCTTCCAGCTGGTGGATTAGAACCTGAAGGTTTGTAGACCAAATGTTTACTTAACCATTAACCACCACTGCCACCCTGTTTACAATCATCTAGTTCAGGGGTTTCCAAAGTGTGGGGCAGGCCCCCCTGGTGGGGCGCGGTGCGATGCTGAGGGGGGCGCATGTGACCCTGGGGAACACTTTTTTTTTCCGCCGTACTACAATAAAGTGTAATTGCACATCCTTGTATATTGAACTATATCTCTTTCTTTTGTTTCTTTATGTTAACAAGGATACGATGTTAAGCACAGGTGTACCTAGAACTATTTTATAGACAAATGCTGTTATTTATAGTTGCGGGGGAGAGTCGGTGGTGGGGTGGTGGGGTGCGGTCGAGGGGGTGGCGTGAATTGTTTTCTTCTTGCTGGGGGGACGGGGGGCGGTAACAGATAAAGATTGGGAAGCACTGTTCTAGTTTACTGCTGTTATTTATGTAGATCTATTTGTTACCAGGAAATTATATATTCTGGTCCGAGGGTTAGGTATTTTTGACTCTTCACATTAAGAGATGACACTTTGTCTCCCTTTATTATCACTAGGCAAAATGGGTGGTAAAATTGTGCGCGGAAAAAAGTGGGACAGACTTTGATCCCTTCTCGTGCTCAAGGTTTAGTGTGTCAGTGGAGCCCAATTATACCCATAAACCCATGCATTCTTAATACCAATCTGTTCCCTGTCAAAGTGAGGTATTGGCTATTTTTAAAGCTTGTAGCTTTGTTAATAGTGATTGTTGTTCACTAAGTTACATACTATTTCTATTAACTGCCCACATGTCTTTGAGGGCTTTTCACATTTACACATGTACCAGCCTTTCACATTTACCATGTGCATTTAAACCTATTTCTCTATGTGCTTTTAGAAGTAGGCCATTGAAAATATACTGCAGCTTGATTTTTTTTTTTCAACCGGATCTCCAAAATCCAAACTGCAGATATTCAATAATGTTATTTTTTTCTCTTTGGTTTGTGTACATGGTTAATTATAACACATTGCAGAGAATATGTGTGTCATTTCACTGAAAGAGAATGTTCCATTGGCCCAGGCTGCTGCTGCTGCAGTGAGGACAGCTCCAGTACAATCTGCCTTTCCAGTCTACAGAGGGGAAGCCTGGTTCTCCCTGAGCCTCTGTCACATTGATTTACAATACAGCACCAGAGAGAAGACTCTCTATGTGGGCTGATGCATTAACATAATATGAATTTGGCAAAGCAACTGTAAAGCATACATATCCTCTAGGCTGTTGTGATGAAAAAAAACAAGAAAAGAAAGTCCCAGAATGGGATTCCTTAACAACCATCAGAACATATATGGAATAAAACATATTTTTTCCATCTCCGCACCTTCAGAATTTGGACCAACTCTAACCCATGGACCAGATTGTGGCATAGGATACAACAAATAAGAATTAGACGTGATGATGCTAGCCTTTAAATCTGCAATACTCATCATATTTTGTTACAATAAAAACACATTTTGGGAACAGAAGGAAAAGTCCTTGTCTATGTTTCCTTGAGACATTGTGATATGCATCAGTGCACACAACAAAATTTGACTTCTGTCCATTGCCAAAAGTGAACAGACGGCAGCATTGAGTGCCTGGGTAGCAGTGTATGGGATACTGCCATGCGCAGTGGACCTCATTAGCAGCAGGGGCACTCATCTAAAACCTTGCGGATTGCTTCCTTAACCATTAAGCCACCACTGCCCACGAGCACCTAAATATCAAAAAGATAAATTTAAAAAATCCTAATGATAGTTGTGTTTATTGGTTTATATATGATACATCTAAACTTTGTAGTGCTTTGGCCAAGAGTTAATGTCTCTGTCATTGGTAGGAAACTCCAGGATTCACTTCCTGGGCAGGATCAAATCCCTGTTAGAGCGATTGGCCACTTCCAGTAAGCTCACCACCTGTAGAAGGTTCATGAGGGTATGGTATGGTGCAATGTGATTTCCAGGGTGGTGGTCAAGACCAAAACATGCTAACAGTAACACAAGAAAAACCCCAAGCTCCTATGTGTGGAGTCTGAAAAGACGACATCATGATGGCAACTCACCCTCTCTTCCTCAGCTCTTAGGTCAGGCATGGTGCTGACACACAGTGTCACAGCAGTGATGGCTACAAATATGACTGAAAGACAGGCAAAGATTTTCCCCGGTATCCCAGAATGCGGGTTCTCCACCATGTCTCTCAATCTTCGCATACAAGCCCCCGCTGGAGTCTCCTCCGTAGCAGAGGCTCCGGAAGGCTGCTGGCTCTCCTCGCATGACTGCGGCGCAGTGAGCTCGGCCTCCTCCTCCTCCAGCCTCTGCTGCTCCTTGTACTCCTCTTGCCTGAGCCTCAGCTTTCTCAGGCAGCACCAATCCAGGTTGTTCTCCTCCACCCCCCAGTACAGCAGCTCCTCCTGGAACGACATGGCGCACATCTCCCGGAGAAGTCGCAGTTTCCCCGCCGCCAAGAAAGTGACAATGATGCGAAAAGCCGACGGGCTCCTGTCGAAGAAATACTCGTTGCGGTTGCAGTCGTAGTCATCGCACACGTCCATGATCTCTGCCTCGTTACTGCAACTGCGCAGTTTTCCCAGCCGTGACAAAGGAAACTCCTCCAGCGTTGACCAAGGGATACGGTACTTGATGCCACCCACGTTGATGATGGCCGCACTTGCGCGATCAGTTCCATTGCCATCCTGCAGGTGAGGCTGTGACTGGGGCAGTAGTTGGGCTCTCTTGTAGTACACTCCCTTGTTGGAGGTGACCTCCTGTGGATTCTGTACTCGGTTAAAGCGGAAGGTGGTGAACTGGTGGTCAGTGCTGCCCGCCAAGAGGGCCACTTCCTGGTACATTCCTGCTGCTCAGATGGAGAATGATATCCTTCAAATAGCAATGGAACTTTGGAGGCATGCAATCGGCCAAGTCTGGTCACCCATTGAACATCACTGCAGGTCCCTGTAAGACAGATAAGAAACATCGGTTATGGCTATATACTGCATTTATGGTTACTGGCAGGCATACATTTGGTCATAGGGCTGAGGAAATGGACTGGGGTCTACAAGGCTTCTTGTTCTAATACTCCAGCGGGCAGGTTGGCACTGAGGTGCTCTGATCATAGCACCATCCAGACCCACATAATTTTTCCAGTGAGCTCACCACTCACAGGACGACAGTATGGAGCGGTGTGATTTGAGACCCGGCAGCAGATAAGAGGAAAAAAATTAATGAATGAACATAACTATACACAGTGATCCCTCATTTCTCATGGGGTCTAATGTTCCATAATCAAACAATAGATGGAAAAAAACACAACTATAGATGTAAAATTTCCAACATTTCTGTGTAACCATTGTTTAAACCATTAGGAGGCGTTGTAGGGCATAACATACAGCATGAAATCTTGTTCACACCTATGAACAAGTTATTTCATCCAATAACCTGTATGTTTGTGTTACAAAATGTTCTTTTTAATGTTATTTTATAGTTTATTTTTCTTGTAAGCCTGGAAAAGTCTTATTTTATCATAGACATATGGGGATTTTGATATACCACAAAAACCTGGCATCAAGAGAGAAATCTGCGATTAAAAAAGAGATCTTTTTTATAGTGTTTGGCAATGGTGGCCTAGTGGTTATGGAAGCCAACTTAGTTCTGCAGGTTTTCAGGTTGAAAGCTGCCAGGTTGCCACAGAGGTGCTGTGAGCAAAGCACTGTACCAACCCAGATAACTTTTAGTGCACTCACCAACCACAGGAAGGCAGACAGTATGGAACGGTGTGATTTGGGTGGCAATTGTGGAGACTGCTGCCCCTGAGACCTGATAACAGATAAATGGATGAAGATGAATGAATGTAAGATCTAAGAACTTCCTTTATAATCAAATGGTAGACAGCACATGTTTTATAGTTGAAGAGGCTTTGGTATGTTCAATTTCCATTTTGTTTTTTTTTTATTACTCAGGAAACACACTGGGACAAACAAATAAATGTCTCTGCCTGAGCCTGCTGCAGAGAAATTCATATTTTTCTCTTAAATCAGCTAGCTGTGGATTTCAAAAGCAATTTAACAAAACAGTGGGAAATCGTCGGCCCACTGAGTAATCAAAGTTTGCTCAACTGAAGAATACCAGAAGTACTTTTGATGTAAGGATATGTATATTATATGTCTGTATACAAAGAAAAATTATTTTATATATATATACATATATATATATATTTATATATATATATTAATGTTTAGGACTGCAAACCTAACTGTTATTGACAAAACATGTAATGGTGATAAACTGAAATCTTGTATCAAACCTGTATTTACTTTGCTTTTTTGACAGCAACCTTATTCAACCCCACAATGCGTAGAGTTTAGTCTCTGCATTCTACACAGGCTACCACAGGAGGCATCGTCAAGTATGTGGTTACTCGAACCCAGGACATTCTCAATGTAATGCAGGTATGATATGTGCATTAATGCATTACTCTCCAATGTATAAATGCAACATGCATAGACCTGTTATATAGCCCACAATTGCTGTAAAATGTTATGTGTAATAATGTAATAATATATACCGTAATACAATCTCTGCCAACGTATCAATGCATTCAGTGTACAGTCCATCTATGTTTTTTATATGTTTTATATATATATGCTTTTGATAAATGCGCAATTATCACCAGTTTTTACAATATTTTGTAATATTTTATAATATTTAACACATGCGCAATTGTGCCCATCCCTCTTGTTTATACATAGCTATTTATTTTCTCTTTCTTAACTCCTTCCCCTCTCGCACTGTAAAAAGTCACACTGTGCACTCACTCTCAAATTCTAGATTCTAGTTTATTTCTTATATATTAAATATTATTAAATATTATCTCCTCTTTAGTTGAATACAACGCTGATCTACTGGCAGGAATTGAAAAAAGACACTGGCAAAGATGCTAAACAGTTAAACAGCTCTGAATGTTTTTTTTTTGTTTTGTTTTCATAGCCATCTGCTGCCACCTAGCATTGACGAACAAAATCTATCCAATAAATAAATGTGACATAGCTACATACTGTAACTTGTATGTAAGTCCTGGCCACTCCCACTGATGAAGATCTAGCATTTTTTTTTAGGTCCACTGAAAAGTTACACCACCTTAATAGACTGAGTCATTCTTTGTTTTTGATTGGACGCAGACATGAATGAATATACAGCGCAGCCTGAGGCTGCTTCACTGCTCCACTGATGGGAGGCACACTGACCATCACAACAGAAAAGAATTTCTCTGGCTACACTCAAGTCTGTTTGCCAAATCATTGTTGAATGCTCCGGGTCGCAGAACCACCTCTGGAACTGTCTGGCAAGTGTTTCCAAAATTAGTGGTTTATCGAGCAAGACATCACACCAGAGGAGGTTGGAGGAGCAGAGAGAAAATTCTGTCCAATCCTCAGACCAAAGGGTAGGTAAAATAAGGCTGTACTGGATGAGGGGGCAGTTTAATCCATAATAAATAACACTATAGTCGTGGACGTTAAATATACACTACATCAGAATATGATTTTTTTTACATATTAATGGATTATGCTATTCTATTCTGATGTATTCTATTCTTATTCTAAAAGGGAGCTACTGATAATATATTAATAATTGCAACAATAATATAATAGTAGTATTATTGTTACTACTGTTAGTTACTATTAGTTGTAATATTAGTAGTAATGTTAATCAAGGTCAAGGTCAGCTTTATTGTCAATACCTTTACATGTACAGAACATACAAGGGTATCCAAATTGTGTTAATAGTATTATGTAATTTCACGTCAAACACTAAATAAAGTTCAGTATTGTTCTGTTCTCTTTTATTAAAAAAAAAAATTTTTCTATTTTTATTTTATAGTAAATTGCCATCTAGTGGTCAAATATAGCATAACCAACACCACTTTGCTAATGTTTAGCTATCATCATGACAGACGTAGCGTGTTCCGTAACCAACTTATGGACAGGCTTACTGACAAACATATTAAACAGTTGCAAAATTATTAAATGCTGACGTTTTCATTTTATTATCTTTCATTATTCATTATCATTGTTTTTACTTTTTTACTTAATTTTACTACTATCAAAAGTTGATCTATCTTGTTCATGTTCCACAAGTCTAAAATAAGTACAGTGACACATTTTATTATGTCAAGAAATGCAGACAGTTGTTGGCAGTATTCTGCCAACAACAATTTCTGGCCAAAAGGTTTTCTGCACGTTGGCCCAGTGCAGGCTAAATGGAGCATTCATGAATTGCATTCATTTTGGCAGCTTAGAAGAAGACCTTGCTTTGAAGACGCTCAAAGTCAAACTTGAACTTAACATTTAGCAGCATGTTAGAAGCAAATTAAATATGAGTGTGATTTTGTATTGCATAGGTTAGCACGCCTTTTTTGGAAGCAGACAGTCCTAGGTTTGATTCCCAGAGGAACCACAAGTTTGATAATGATTATCATTCTCTGTAAGTTACTTTGGATAAAAGTGTCTGCTAAATACATTAATGTAAATTTATCTGTCAGGTCTTCATGTGTATGTGTGGTTCATTTGCATCGTCACTTTCACCTGATGTCCTGCACGTCATTCTGTCTGTCAGATCATGGTTCTGTTACTGAGCACTTGCTTACAACCTGTTCCTCATCACACCTTCAATGGTTTTTACTCCCTGGTCCTGGATCCCGTGAGTTATGATTCCTTAATTATTTCTGAATGGACCCTCGTCCTCTTGCCTATTTCACTATTTGGTTCTTGTCTGACATTTGATGCAATAAAAATCAAACTAAGATAAGGTTCATTTCTAAAGAAAAGGAGAAGCTTTTATCCAGGTGACCTCAGTTAACCAGTCAACACGTTATCTGACAAAAGGCTGAAGAAAACACATTTTCTGCTGTGGGCTTTACAAAGTTCCCTTTCATTTTCAGAGAGTACGTCTATACCTACAGAGGTTATGTGACTATTTCAGCTCTCTGTCTGATCCTTTATGCCACCAGTTGCTCATGCAAATATAATTTACATGGCTCTTTGCATAAATCTGCAACCCATGCATCACTGATACATCCACCCGGCACAGCCACTCCGTTCGTGTCAGTGCTGAGGGCCGAAAGCACGTTCTATATCCAGACGCAAAGCTCCTGAGTGACAGTGAGCTATCACCTGACCGGCACTAAAATCAGGATAATTCATGTCCTTAGAGATGCTCGCTGATCAAAAACAGCAGGACAATTTAATTTAAGTGCAGCAATCAGAGGGAAACAAAAAAAGAAAAACCTTACGCAACTACTTTTCTTACAAGATAATCACATATGTAAGAGCTGGGGGGGAGGGAAATAGATCTGGACCCATCAGAAGTGATTATTTCAATCAGTAAATACATTTTGACTCAGTGAATTATAATAATACTTATGAAAAAGGTCAGATATTCTGCTCTGCTTTCTGTGCTATAAATAATTAATTAGATAAATGTAAACTGAACAATGCATTCTTCATACTCCATTGTATGCATAATTAAAGGAAAGAACGTACTTCAAAATAGGGCTGAGAATTTTAAAGCCAAGTCAGCACTCGGTCAGGAAGCTGAACATTATCACGAACACAGGTCTCCACTCAGACAGACATTAAAACTTGCATGCCAACAGCAAATAATCACGTTTGGACTAATGCGCCCTGCTCCCTTGTTTTTTGTATAGAACAGGACTGGGCAAACTAAGGCCCAGGGACCGGATGTGGCCCAACAAACTTGTTGAAATTGGTTGCTTTCGATGCAAGCCTCTTCTAAGTGTAATGCACTGTGATTTTACTTCTGCCTTTGTTTTCCCTGTAGATTTCCATCCATCTATCTGGTCTAATTCGGAACCGATGTACAGTTTTACGACCAGTTGTTGCCCACCAACCAAAATGTTTACCCTCCCCTACTCAAGAATTATAATTTTTAGACTAAAGTAGGAAGGGTCCTTCAGCATAATGTAGTTGGGCTGCAATATAATGTATCTGTTAAAAATGTATTTTTTTTTACTTTTTTAAGGCAAGAAAATACCTTTTTCATCATAAAAAATTTAGATATTGGAAATTTGCACCTGCAATGCAAGACACGATAGCCAAAATGCAAGGGCATCTACTATAGTAACAAAATTAATGACTTCCAGACATCCATTTTTGGCAAGCTGCATATATATACTATATATCGCACTTGTTTTGTAGGGATTGAAAACCGACCTCAGTATATTTGACAAATGTTCAGTAATATAACATTCCATATCAAAAGTCCAATTATATAAATATTCCAGCTACTTTTAATTACAGCATCAAATCATCAGTCCTATCACCAGTTTGATCCTGATGCTTCATAGAAGGGAATTTAACAAAGTGCGAAACAGGCACAAAGAGGAAGAGGAGATAATGGCATGAATAAATAGCTTAAAGAGAACAGATCCATTAAATGGATGGGCCTGAAAGCAACAGATACAATTATGGTTAGGAAAAGCTTTCAATTATCAGGAGACTACTGGTGTCAGGTGCACCATACAAAAGTCAGACACGAGAAGAAAGGAGAACAGTCCAGCTTTGTTTTCTCTTTTCGTCATTATGTTTCATCTCACCCTGGCCCGCCCGTCTAAAGGTTTCCTCACTGCGTTTGACTCTCGCCTCTTGCCAAAAGCCCGGCTTGTACTACAAGGGATGGTGAGCTAATGGGTGCAGTGAGCTCATGGACTGCAAACAGGAAAACCTCTGTGTCCCTGCCACAGTCAATTCAATCTGTTCTCATTAGGGTGCTCCTCTGAGGTCCAAGAGCTTAGTGGTGTGTGCCACAGAAAGAGAATTCACAGCACATGGATACACATGCATTTGTATCCACACATCAACAGGTTAATGATCCCAGCACGGGTAGGCAGTGACATTTATACTGCAAATCCATAGAGGGGAGGAAAACTGGCGGGGGAGGTTTTGAATTGCTTGGAAGTTGTTCTCATAGGGTTGAGGCGTTTGAGTGCTCTGCTAATGCACATTAATGAATATTGAGATATTAAGACTAATTATCTGGAGAAAAACAGTATTTTCAATGTCCCGAGACAGCCATAGAAATGCCTTTGGAGCAGAATAACAGTGTCATCACACTTAACACTATAAATATGGGCTAAGATATCACAAAGGGTTATGATATAGTGATAACAGTGATATGTGAAATGTCTAGATGAGGCTGAGAAGACAAAACAAAACATAAAAATACAATATATTATTATATTATATTTATAGTCTAATTAAGTATAATGCTTATATCTTTCTGAATATACATATATATGCATAAATATATGTATATACAATATGTATTTATATGTATACTGCATGTATAAATTTATATATATATAGATATAGAGAGTATTTAGTATTTATTTTTTATCATATATACAGTACGGTATATATATGTATATATATATGTGTGTGTGTGTGTGTGAATATATAAATATCTTATTTAGTTGTACCTACTCAGAACCCTGAACGCCATAAAATACTGTCAAACCCTAACTGCCACTGGGAGCTACCATCCATAAACCCGTACTGTATTGTGGGGCTGTTATTGCAACTGGGGTCTTATTTCTATTTTTACTTTATTATTTCAATTGCACTTTTCTTTTTATAGTTGCACATTTGCACTGTTCTTTTTATATTTATATATCTAAAATATTTTTGACGTTATTTGTTTACTTGTGTTGTTTTATTAATTATTATTTTGTATCAATTCAGTGTCTCGGGAGTCGGGATTGCACTCCGTTCCCTCTTCTTGTGGTCTCTACAGAACCACAGTGTTAATCTGAAAGTTAATCTTGATTGTGCTCGAAAATCGAGGCAGATTATAGCAATCCATACGAGCGTCGAGAGGCACTTTGAGTGGATTATATGAGTATGGCAGTGAATTAATAAAAACGCAATTATCAGCGCATTAATTGGCTATAATCGCTGCAGCTCCAACTACAAACAGACAGAGAAACACTAGCAGATCGTCTTTAAGATAGTCTACTTTCATACAGTTTAAAAACCCAAAAAACTCACCATTTCAGTCTTTAGATTCCGTCAGCTCCAGCATGACACCGTGGTCGCAGCTCTCCAGTGCGCAGCATGGCTCCAAGTTTCCCCGTCGGTTGATCCGGGTCATCGTACTTCACATACAGCCGACTCGGCTCTGACTCGCGGCTCAGTGGACATGATTTCTCCAGGATCGGTCATTCACTCTCTGTGCCAACGCGAACAGACGACGGTGACACTGCACATGTTATTGTGAGTCCTCCTAACTCCTGCTGCCGAGGACGAGCCGTGTCGATGCTGCAGGCAGCGGCCACCGCTCCACAGCTGTGCGCTCTGCGCGCGTCTCTGGGAAACCGGCGCTGCTCCAGGAGGGTTAGAGCGTCAGGACTGTTGGGGGGGTGTTTTCTGTAGATGTCTTGTCCGCGTCATGTGATCAGCGGGTAATCACTCCAGTTATCAGGAGCCAGAGCTGGTATAGCAGCGACGTTGGTGGAGTATGACAGAATTTTTTGTTAATATTTATTTGTGACTCAATGGAACTCTACATAGTTTGATAATAATGTTTGATGAATAAATACTTATGCTAATATCCATTGTCAATATTGTCCAAACCCTATTCTAGGTCCTTAGTGTGTGTTACTAATGTATTTGAACACCATATGTGCCGCACATCGCACAGTGCACGTGTTATTTTAGCTGTATGTGTATATATAAAAATATATATATATATATATAAATATATATATACATACACACATACATACAGCTAAAATCTATGTGTATATATTTGTATATACCTTTACACGTATATATGTATATATATATATATAGATAGATAGATAGATAGATAGATAGATAGATAGATTTATTCATCCCCGGTGGGAAATTGGGTATATATATACATATATACGTTTGTGGGGTGGGGTGATGGATATACGTGGTATTAGGTAGCATTTGTATGTATTTGTGTGTGTATGTGAATAACCAACATACTGTTTGGGCATATATGTGCCTATGTAAATGTGGGCTATATAAATAAAAATTGATTGATTGATTGATCTATCTATCTATCTAAACACCCTATTGTCTGATACTGATATCGATCTTACCTCTATCACGTAATTATGCTAATATTTTGCCAATTACAAATCGGCTGACTGATATTATTGAATGTCCACACTTATTATTTTAATAACAAACATGCTAAATTGTTTATAATTGTGGCAGCAAAATGCTACTCACACACACACAAGGATAGTCTCTTTGTTATTTGACTTGGCACTCGACACAACTGGAACTTTATTTCTTCTTCTCCTTTTTTTCACGGGTGGACACTCTGAGTCAACATTATCCATCCCCCCCGTCCTCTATACCCTCAACTCTAACTCCAACTACCCCATGTCCTCCCTCACTACCCCATTAATTGTCTTTTTGTCTCCTACCTGGTAGCTCCATCTCTAAGATCATTCTTCTGCCAATGTATCCAATGTCCAAACCATCTCAGTCTGGCTTTTTCTCCAAAGCTTCCTGTCTGTGTATCTGAAGACCTCATTCCTGATCCTGTCCATCCTTGTCTCCCCGAAAGAGAATCTCACCACCTTTAACTCCCCCACCTCCAGCTCTGCCTCCTGTCTTCTGCCTATTCCTATTGTCCCTAATCCATATATCATGACTGGTCTCACAACCGTCCTGTAAACTTTTCCCTTCACCTTAGCTTTATTTGCATGTGTTATTTAAGCAGGAAGAGCCCAAACTCTTGGACTGTAGAAAATTCCAGAAATACGGCTCCAAAGCCTTGAACAGACTTAATTGATCTGATTAATCCAAATAGAAATTATGTTTCCTTTATTTGTTTTGTAGTTTTTCATTATGGGCTGGCACTGTGTCCTATGGCTGGACCAGTTGACAATCAGACCCACTTCTGCAGATGGCAGTGGTGGTTATTTAAAGAAAGCAGACTTGGGTTCAGGTTGAATTGCACAGCTGCCAGGTTTTCTTACCACAGCACCTTTCCGATCCGCAAAACCTCTGACATTATACTGCAGTGTGATTTGGTTTGCAGTCGTGGAAACTGCTGCCCCTGGGATCCAGCAACAGATAAGTGGTTGACGATGAATGAATGAATGAATGAATGAATGAATGAATGAATGAATGAATGAATTCTTCTGTGTTTATTTGCAGAAATGACTGTCCTGTAGTAAGCATTTGAAAGTCCTTCCGGAACTTTACAGTCTCTGCACCCCCCTTACTGGGCGAGTATATGCTGAGATGTTTTACTGAGTCATGTGTATCTGCCAGCAGCAGGTGCATCCTCAAGGATTCCTAAACCATTACAAAATAATTACAAGCCATAAATACAGGGTGACACTGTCTCCCTTCTCTACCTTTACCTCTTCTGACCAGTGCCATCTGTTTGTTTGGAACCTCACCTCTTCTGGACGCCCTCATGTCTGGCACCATTTCCATGTCATGAATCTCTTAAAGAGAAATCCCTTGAGTGCCTTGCTGTGGCTGGCATGAAGATAAAATCAGTTTCACAGTGTGAGTGCGTGACATATCAGATCTTGTGATAGAGCAGTACCAGAGTACTGCTCTATCAACGGTGTTACAGTGACTGTGACAGTGGGTGTGTCTCTGAGTCTGTCCTGAGGGTTGGAGTTCGTCTTCAATTGCAACCCGCCTCTGTCAACACAACGTTGGCTCTGTATGTATAGACAGACAATTTGCCATGATTGATGTTAAAGTAAACAGAGGCCTTGGCAGAAAACATTAATTTACTCCAGCTTTGCATCGGTCTAGAAAAACATCAGCGATTTCCAATGGCTATTAATAAAGATACAATTTCTGCATATTCATATCAGTGTTGAGTAGATGTAATGAGAGCAAATGCGTCCTTGCTTAAATCATCACCACTGACCTCCAACCTTCTACTTCATGAGCAACATTAGCATGGGCATTAGTATAGACTTCAACTCCAAAATAAACACCCTCATTGGTAAACCTGTCCATTCTCATTTAGTGAAGCCTTGAACAAGATCTGGATTTTATGACTCTTCTGTAGGGACTCACATTGAATCACTTCGAATTAGTTGTTAATTAGCAGCTGCAAGATGTGGACGCACTATTCACTCAAAGGTGAATGACCTTACACCATTCAGTGGGGATTGGAAGTTTGGGTAAAGACGTCAAGGAAAGATGCTGCCCTTTTGGCTACAAAAACACTTTAGCCTGTTTTTTGTTCTGTTTTTACTTTTTCACAGATGGCATCAAGTCAGAGTCTAAAATGCACTGACATTTCATTGAATACATCTTTTATTTTTTATTGTAAATTCAGTTGTGCCATTGGCTGCAATATATTCCTAACACATGATTTATGGTGGAATAATGTACCACATCTCCAGTGTTTGCCAGATCTTGGGTCTTGACTTGCTTTTGTCACAATTCTGTGAGGATTTCTTTCTGATATGTTTCTTTATGTTCCAGGTCTTGCTCTTGCATCATGGTTTTTAATGACTGCCATTTCTTAAGGATACTGGCATCTGAAATCCTTGGCCATCTTTTAATAGTCTTTTCCTGCTTTGTGAGAGTCAACTACCTTCAGTTTCAGTGGTCTAGATAACGGTTGAGAACTTTTGGAAGGCCAACATTTTGGTCCCCATCGTACATATAAATGTGTATATATATATATATATATATATGTATATATATGTGTGTGTGTATATATATACACACACACACATTTATTTTATACAGTATATATAAGAATAGTATAAAACGCACCTATATGGTACAACAAGATGACAAATGATGTCAGGGCAACGAGAGGCAATAAATCCATGGTTGGCAACATTGGGCTTCACGTGGTGATGCATTAAGTCATTAGAACAAGTCAAGTAAACTACCTGCAGCATCCTGTGAGCAGTGCAAATAACTCAATGGGAATCGAACAGCTGCAATTACCCATTTGTCGGCATTCATCATCAACATATGGTAAAGGTCATTTAGGCACAGCCATTATGTGCCGTGAGACCATGCTATGCCACTGTTTGTTGATGATACACTCCTCTAAGTTTTTGTTGATTTCTAATGGTCTTGCTCAGTGGGGCTCATCTTATGTACAATTTGACACATGTATGTAACATTTAACATTAACATTAATTCACATTCTATAACAGAGGACAGTTGTACACAGCAAGCGATCTTCCCTAAATATCAAAATTTTCACTATATTGAAGATCAATAATTTATTTTGTAATACACTTGCAACTTCATTTTTCTTTTTTTCACAACGGTTATTCTATCGTCTCCCTTGTTTTTGGTGATGATTTCACAATGATAATAATAATGATAATAATGATTGACAATGATAATAATGTTAAGAAATTATGTTGTTCGGAGTTTTCATCACAAATTATCCACTTGATAGGAGCTTATAATCATCATTGGACAATAAACTTGCATTTAAGTTATTTTGTAACTTTTACCCCATTTTTTTGTGAAGGTAAGTTAATCGTCTTGCTTATTTTTGTTAATAGTTTTGTATATCTAGATATTCTATCTAGATATGATATTTATTAGTATATGGTACTCTGTATAATGAATTGTTCATGATACAGCAGCATGCTTCGGGGCATAAAGTTGCGTTTTGAGGCAATTCTGGGACATTTTTAGCAAATTCTTGTGATAGTAATACAATAGTTTAGCTTGCTTTTATTTATTTAAATAGCTTAAATAATTCATATATACATATACATATATGCATATTTTTTTTTACTTTACTTGCACCACAGCAAGGCCTGAGAGGAGCCACTGATGGCTGAAATAGTTCAGACATGTCATCAAGATTCGGCCCGTCTGGAGGGAGAACAAGGCCTTTAGGGAACACCAGGACACAGAGGCCTGTGAGTTGCCTTTAAACTGTCAATCTGTACAATGACAAAATTAAAACTAGGTCCTAGAAACACTTCCTTTTGAAAAGGAACCTTTCTTTTTTGTAATTTTTTTTTGTAAAACATCTTAATATGAAGGAGCGCTGCACTAGTAGCGGTAGTGTTGTTTCCCAAAAGTGAGAAATGAGAGGTTACTAGAAATCTGCTCAGCTGTGGTGAAAAGTTAACATCTTTATATTGAAGGTTTATCCAATGCATTGCTGTCATTTCTGTCTCTTGATTCTCCACTTGTCCCCTGTCCATGTCAAGTCACAGTATTGAATGTAAATTTTGGACATCTCCCTTGATGGTACTGTATAATTCAATCCCCCATGTTTCTGTAAAACTTGTTTCTGTCTTCTTTAGTCAGATCAGACTTTACATCTGCCACCTTGGTGTGGTGACCTCACAAGCTTTAAGCCTTTCCACTAAAGGCCAGGGTTCACCTCCAGGGATGGAATACCAGTTTGGGCGCTTGGCAATCATAAAGAAATGTATAAAAAAAAGAAAGGTGGTTTTACATCCAAAATATATATTTACATACTTTTTTCTCATTACATTCTGTTGCAGCCATTATGTCCAATTAATGACTGATGTGTAAAGTCCAGATTTTACTTTTCTGGTAGTGGGAGGAGCTATCCATCCCCTTATTACTAACAAAACTATTTGTCTGGGATTTGAACCCATGTTTACAGTTTCCCCAGTCTGTGTCATAACCACTAGGCTAAATCATCCACTATCTGCAAAGCAGCAAAGACTAATTTGCACAATTTTTTTGCGTTGAACATAAGGCTATGGTGATATTTTTACACGTACAACAAGCAGTTTTTTTTACACAAATTATTCACTTCACATCATGTTTTGGGCCATAATTATTCATTTTGAGGCATTTTGGGGACTTTATATTTTTCACCATTTTATGAGGTAAACCTTTTTGGTGAACGTTGACATGTCAAAAAATTACATTATTTTGAGTTTGTAAAGCAAAATATTAACATTTTTTTCTACTCAAAGGTAAGGCTATAGCCTTACCACTTTCTTTGTGAATTTTGACATGAAATATTATAATTTTTGTTTTTGAGTTTTTAACACAAAATACTGACTTGGCATTGGACTTTATTCATTATTTTGAGGTATATTTGAGACGTTTCATTTTTCACATTTGTGCATCAAGGGTAAAGATAAAGCCTAAGCACTTTTGGTGATATTTTGACATGTTCAGAAATTACCATTTTGTAGCCCATTTCACTTGGCAGCATATCTGGGACAATAAACTTCCAGTTTAGGGCATTTAGGGCAATTTTTCACTAAATATTCAAGATTATAAGGCCTTACCAGTTTTGTTGATATTTTGACAAGTTCACATATGGCCGTTTTCTGACTTTTAAGCACGAAATTTTCACCTACTGTATGTGCATAGTGTATCTGTGGCAATAAACTTGTAATTTAGGCCATTTTGGGGCCTTCAACATCAAGGCATAAAATGATTAAAAATACAAAATCCTCAATACACCTCAAAATGAATTATTATGGCCCAAAACAGGCTGCTTAGGGATTATTTTGTGCAAAAAACTCCCAAAAATGCAATTTTTGTACCAGTCAAAATCACCAAAAAGAGGTAAGACTATAAACTTACCTTCAAAGCATAAAATAGTTAAAAGTAAAAAGTAATAATTTGTTTAAAAAAACAAAAAAAATATCATATCCAGGCATGTCCAAAAATTATATTTTTTGACATATATATTTTTGACGTGTACATGTCATGCCAAGATATGGAGGAAAAAAATTGCCTTCAGATGGCAAAAAAATGTATGATTATGGGCCAAAACATTCTGCCAAGTGAGTATTATGTGCTAAAAAAATTTAGAATATATAATTTCTTATATTTTCAAAAACCACCAAAGAGGGGTATAGACTTACCCTTGAGAAAAATAACATGAATCTTTAGCCGTACCATCACGTGAAAATGTGTGAATTATTAGTAGTAAAAAATCCAAGAAACCCCTTAAACATATATAATAATCAGTAATTTTTCAGTCACTTTATTTATTGTTAAAATAACACAAAATATCAGGTCATTTATTAGACTATTTAAAGGTGCAGAATTGTAGAGAAATATCTGTATGTGCATATATGTGAAAAATGGATGTGTGGAGAGGTTCCAGCTTTTTTGGGAAGGTCCACTTATTCCTAGCAGACAGACATAATTAATTTGTTCCCAGGAACTCATCTCTTTTTCATATACACACACAAATCTGGGACTCTAGACCTTTTCTGTCCCCGGGCCTGACATAGTGAGATTGGAAGTTTGATGTTGTGCAAAATCATGTTTAATTTAACTGTTCTGAGTCAGCCATCTATTCTAGGTTTCATCCATCATGCTGAAAGCTCAGCTAATCAAGGCCGACAACAACAAGAGCAAGAACTACACCGGCAACACCTACAGGATGGACATATCTATAGCGACACAGATATACCAGCTCTCTGTAAGACTCAGACACTTACAAATGATTATGCTGCAAATATGCTGGATCAGCCAGGGGAAAATCAGCAAGGATTAAACATTACCTTCATTATCTCTGTACCATCTTTTCCCTCTGCCTCAATAGCACTATGGAGTAATTAAACCAAAATGTTATTGGCATTACATTGGCAAAGGATGAAAAAAAGCAAATTGCATTCTCTTAGTGATTCCTGACATAACAATCTTTAGGGACAATTTGCTTCCACTGGGTAAACTCTAGAAGTAGTAAGATGTGCAAGACACTCTCTTCATGGGATAATGGAATTTTTCTTTATGGGATCCTTGTGACTCCATGTGCTTTAGTTTTAGCTTGTAAAGGTTTTGCAACCCCTTCTGGGAATATTGATCCGATTTCTCCACACAATATTTTTCCTTTTCAAGGGCACTGCAGGGCTCTACTGGGAATTAATATGTTCGGCCTTATATGCGCAATATACTGTTTATCATAAATCGCATTACATGTGATGCACTCACCTTGTATACTCGTCCACCTCATCATGGTGATGATTGTCAAAGACTACCTACAATAGAGGAGGCAAAAGATATTGATTTTTATATATCACATATAACACCAGTCATCAACTGGTAACCCAGGGGTCAGTTCCAGACAGTCAAACTACCTAATCTGCCCCCCAATTGGATTCCAAAATACACAGCAGTCTTTCAAGACTTACTTACAGGTCAGTTTAGAGGAGGTCTGACTGTAGACAAATTATGATGAGCAGTTGGGCATGATGACAAGTTCCCATACCTTCAAGTCCATGTTCTGTAAAGGAAAAAGTGTTCAGAGTATTTTTATTACCAGGAAAACCTCATTTATAACCCCATAATAACATTATCTAGGGAGGTTCTATATAAGCCCATTATCTTTGTAGATTTTATCACCAACTGATTGTACATCCTGAGAAATTAAAATGATTAGAGCAAGTTGGATTTGTTTGAACGTGTTCTTGTTCCCAGTTCTCATTTGGAAAATTTTCAAATGTTGGAAAATTGAGGACAAATCAAGAGAAAGAAGACAACTATCTGCTAACATACATGACAATGAAAAAAGAAACACTAAAAAAGGATCAATCCATTAGTGATTTAAGTACAGGAAGAAAAGTTAAATGTGGCAAATGACATTTAGTTGCGTGTCTGCTCACTTTAGCTGCTTTTTCCTTTAAAAAGAAAAATGCATTCCTCTGCAAGAGCCTGGGAGGTAAAAATGAACCTTAATGACACAATCATTTGAGTCTCAAGGCTTTGAATCACTCAAATAAAATAATTTAATTGGAAGTGCTTTTTCTTTTCTTTTCCACCAACGTCATTTGATTTTGAACAAGTGAAAAGATCATGGGGTTTTAAAACCAGGTCAGAACGATGAGGCCGTGTTCAAGTTGGGTCATATGTTGGTGGGAAAATATATTTGTAGGTAATTCATTTATTTATGGTGTTTATATATTTTTTGCTATACCTTCAGGACTATGTTGGATAGCCACAAAATAAAACACTTTTAAAAGATAATTTTCCTGCAATTGTAGCCCTACACATTCAAAATGACTCATTCAAAAATGATGTCTGATACACAAACAGATTGAAGAAGGGAACCTGGTGTCAAAATAAATGAATTAAAGGCAAAACCTTTTTTTTTTCTAAATTTTAATTATAAAAAACAGACATTGTCATGTATTGCAATCCAAACATTGCATAATATTCTTTTTCAGAAAGTTTTTATTTGTATACTTTTACAGGAAATTCTATATAAATATATATATATATATATATATCAGTGGATGATTTACCAAAAAATGTTTTGTTGTTATTTTCCTGAAATCTAAACATGACGTTGTCACTACATAATATCTTAATCGTAGATTTTTTTCAGGGAATTATTACAACAATATAATACTGCGAACAACTGACCTACAAACATAGTATATTGTTTTATTAATTTTAACCATTATAAAGGACAAAGCTACATATTTTATGGTAAACACACAAAAGTAAAAGTAGCAACTGTGGTTGAACTGTAAATTTTTGTTGTGGAAAAATACATCTACAGTCGAATTGGCCTTTAACTTACCCTAATCGTATAGTTTTGGGATTAAAGAGGCTAGTTCCTAGAGAAAACCACAGACACCTGCTGAAGAGTAACATAGGTAAATGTTATTTACAACTACCACCAAAATTTCTGAAGATGCCTCAAGTCAAGGGTCTGTAACAAAATAGATATGTTATTGAAGAGTCAAATGAGTGTCAAATATTTAGTTTTATTGTCTTGCAAAAAGCGGATACAAATCTAGTTTTTAAAATAATTCAGCCAACTCAATAGACAAACATCCAGTCAAGTCACCTTAGTTGGATTTAAATTAATTACAAGACAATTTTAGTTTTCTAAAGTTTTGTTTAGTTATTCGATAAATCAGACAGCTTTATAGCTGCTTCATAAACTGTTGTTTAAAAAACTTTGAACTAGTTTTATTTCTTTCCATGTGTTTTTTTTTTTTGGTGAGTTTACGAGGAGAACGGATCCAAACAGCACACCATTTCCTTTTATACTTATTTGCAGAAGAATAACTGCAAAGGCAAACATTTCAAATTTCTAAACCACATTAAGAAGAGCCTCTGTAATTGTAGCATTATTTATTGTGACATTTACATCTGCTGTTTGCAGTGGCAGAGGCTTGATTTGAGATACTCAGTTTGCAAGAAGTACAGGAAATTGCCCTTGGGACGATTAAAGTCTGCCTGGATACACGGTGTCTGCCTGGATGAAAGGGACTCACCGCTGCTGAGCACAGAATATTATGTAATAACACAAAGAAAAACATGTGTGACGTTTTATAGATAAACATATAGATTATTGTCTATATACTATATATATATATATATGTATATATATATATACTGTATATATACTGTATATATGTACATACACACAAACACATACGTAAATACATATGTCATACATACATATACAAACATATATGTATACAGTTGAAGCTGTATATTAACATACACTTCAGGAATAGACGCAAGCATTTTTTTCTCAAAGTCTGACATTAAATCAGACACTCGCTTTAATTTTTTATGTCTGTCTAAAAATTATTTCAATGTGCTTAATGCCAGGTTAATCAAGGAACTAGTTTTCTATATGATATTTTAATTGCATTAAATGCAATGCATTAAATCAGAAGTTTACATAAACTGCATATTGTGTGTTAAATGATGTAGGAACGCCGAGCTGATGATGTCATGTCTTTGGAAGCTTCTTATAGGTTAATTGGCAACATTGCATTAATTGAATTACACACACCTGTGATTGTATTTTAAAGAAATACAAACATAGTGCTTCCTTGTGCACAACATCAACGTCGGAATGTCAAGCAATCGCATTGCCCACAAAGGAGATGAATTCTGAGTCCCAGAAATGAGCAGGTTTTGGTTAGTGATGTGCGTAAGAACCCAAGGTTGATTGTTGAAGGCCCTGTGAAGATGATAGCTGAAGCTGGTAAGAGTGTGTCACTGTCCACTAACATGGGCTGAAAGGCCACTCTGATAGGACAGAGCCATTACACCAACACAAACTAAAACAAGAAAGATTTCAGAATCAAATGGACACAGGGGAAAGGATCTCAATTTTTGAGGTCAGGTGAAACTAAAATCGAGCTTTTTGGCCAAAATCAACAACGTCATGTTTGGAGAAAAAAGGAGAAGATTGCAACAGTAACAAAACCATACCATTGATGAAACATGGTGGAGGCAGCATCATGTTGTGTTTTTTTTTTGGTGCAGGAGGTACTGGTCCACCTTAGAAAATAGATGGAGGAATGAAGAAGGAAGAGAATGTGGGGAGACTGAACCAAGATCTGAAAGCATCTGCCATGAAGGTTAAAGCTTGGCCACAAATGGACAATGACCCTTAGCACACCTGCAAGAACTGGTCAGAAAATGGCTTGTTGACAACAAAGTCAATGTTTTGGGGTGACCATTACAAAGCCCCGACCTCAACCCTATTGAGCATTTGTGAGCAGAGCTGAAATGACTTGTGCATGTAAGACTTTGTAAAAATATCGTCCAATTATACCAGGTCTGTCAAGAGAAATCAGAAGTCAGACAGTTTAAAGGCAATTGTACCAAGTACTGGTGAAGTGTATGTAAACTTCTGATTTGATAAATGCATTTAAAATATAGTATAAAAACTTGATTAATTTGGCATTAAGTACATTGAAATAATTTTAAATATACAGACAGATATGAAAAAGTTCAATTAAATGTCTGATTTCAAGTCAAACCATGGGGAAAAAAAAGCTTGCGTCTATTCCTAAAGTGCATGTAAAATACAATATATATATATACGCACATCTTAAAATTTGGATCATGAGTGTAGACACATATACACACATACATATATATGATGTTATTTTACAGTAAGACAGTAAAAAAATGATCCAGTTGGGAAATGACTCAGCGTATTGACAACACAGTCCAGAATCACATGACCATTAGGACACACCAAGTTCAGCATTTACAAGACTACAGTGCACTAGTGGAGACTTAGTGAATGTTTTGATTAGCGCTCTTTTGATCCTATTTAGGTTTAGTGTCCTTTTCGGTGTTTTGTGCGCAATGAGTAATAACTAAAAGAGCAATTTAAAGGCACACAGAAATAAGAACGGATTATGGCTCTTTGGGAACCTAGAAAATAAACTAGGCAAAGGCCATGAACGCAGATTTAATGCATTATGCTCTCTGACTCTTGATGGACTGGAAATCTCAGTACAATGCTGAGCATCATGAATTACTTGTTCCTAAAAAATCAGGGTGAATAACCCAAAACTGGAGAGAAGAAGACAAACCTATTGTGTATATCCCCTAATGTACTGACGGACATAGTCTGTGGACAAATAATAAATCAATCTATTCCTGCGGGACAGGATGAGAATCTTTTTAAATACCTTAGATCATGAAGCTGCATTCAAATAGACTGTTGGAACTAATCATAAAATGGTCTTTTATGGTAAACCAATAACTACTGCAGACACTGAGGGCAATCAGAGTTCAGCAGAAAGGACAACTTAAATTGATGGAGTAATAATAACCTGTCCGGGCCATTTTCTGATTACTTAACCCCGGAATAGAACCGTTCTTCTGTTGCTGAGACAACATAAAGCTTAGGGACACATGTTTTATGAAGACTATAAATCAAAGTTACCCCGTTATGTTTTTTTTCAAACGATTTTGTTGTTGAACCACAAGAAGGTTCATTTGTGCCGTAGCTCGGCAGCATTGTGGAACACCATTGTGTTTAGTTTGAAGTCATCCAATTGAATGAAATCACAATATTGACTTCTCTCTTCACTGCAAAATCCCTTGTAGTGAGGAAAATTATACAATTAATTTCATTTATATCGGCCCAAAACTGGTGTGCCAGCACATCACTGTGAGACGTATGACTCATGAGTTCGCTCATCTCCATGATGCGCCTTTCAGATCTAAAGGTCATGTGAAAGAGACTCATAAAAACACAGGAAATAAGCTATGAGTCAGTTGTGCTCAACTGAGTCCTGTTTCCCCCAGACAAAGAGCTAAAAAAAAGAATTGTCTGATCAAAAGGCTGTCAAGAAGGCTGCCATGCACATCAGTGAGAGAATACCTACATATCAGAAGCACAAACATCTTATTTGTCAATAATAAAAGTCACTGGATGGAAACACACCATCTGGGGAGCAGAGATTCTTTTTTTTGTCCTAAATATGACAGAATGAATCTCCTAAAGAGTCACAACAGGACTGTCTGCAGAGAGTACAGAAAACACATGTGTTTGAAGCAGCAGTATGAGAAGGTAGTATTTTGAGTATGCATGTAGCATAAATGCATGTATGTTGCTATCACTTGCTGCATCCTCAGAGCATCGCATGTTTTCAATATTCTGTAAACATTGTCGTATTTCGTACATATGTATATATGTACATTTGGAATAATAGCTGAAATAGCATGTGCATTGTGCGATGTTTGGCACATATGGTGAATAAATACATTCGTAACATACTCTACTGGAATATAATATAGGTGGTGTTTACAGAGATATAACAGTAAAACAAAAGAGTGTGTAAAGTATATAAACGTGAATAATATAGTCACTCATATAAACAGCTCTACTTTGTGGTATTTCACCTACCGCAAGAGGTCTTGAACCGGAGCCCATGACAGACGAGGTACCACAGTACTCCTTCCGTTTTTAGCTGTCACCTTCAGGGTCCCTAATTTCCCAACGGATAAACTTGAGGGAATAATAAAGTTCTATCTTTCTGGCTACAATGTGCCTCCATCATAACAGGTTCTCTTGGCTCCTCTGCTCTGAAACCAACCATCTCCATGGCCTCCAACGCAACATCTACCAATCACCTGAAATCTTGCACCTCTCCTTTCCCTGGCAACTCCATTCCGAACATCCTTTAACAAATATATTCCATATGTTCCGTGTCAACCCGGCATGATCCTTGAAGAACATAAAATTGCCAAGGGGAAAACAATATTCATGTATTCAGGTAATCATCCATCATATCTCTGGATAAAAAAGCAAAGCCACATGACTCGACAAACAGACACGTTGTTGTAGAATATCATAGCTGTTTTGAGTGGCTCACTGTGATTGCATACAAAGCTCTGGTGTTTTCAAAAATCCCTGTTACATAAATTGTGCAGGGTAGGAACACTCACAGTCATGGAAAATCTGCCCTCACAATACATAATCAAACAGAGGCTTTGATGTTGAAAAGGAAACAGCAGACACCAACCACAGTGGACAAAAATACCCAGGGTCCTTCTGAGTGCTGCGCTTCATTTCTTGAGCTACGGAAATTAGACGAGGTACAGGATTTTGATTAATATTCTCAGCCGCTAATGGTTCAGGAGCCGAGAGCTGTGTGGTGATAAATGCTGATTAAGCCTGTGAGAGACATGTGACCTGGATATAGTGTGAAACGCTCAGTCACTGGGAATTATTGCAGTGTTGACTGATGAAGTTCTGTTCCTGCCACGTGATGTAACAGCAGTTTCACCTTAAGTTACAACAAACTCAATAGTTACAAATAACTGAATAAATATTAAGTTTGGCTGTGTCTTTGTCCCAGTTTAAATTTTGGCCTGCTGTGAATTTGAGTTTGACACCTCTGATCTAAAACATCTAAAAGCAGTGGTGGGCCGTCAGGGCCAGTAAGGCCTTCTCTGCTGGCCTAAACAAACTCAGAAAAACACATTTATTCATAACTATTTTTTAAATAAAATGTTATCTGCCTTGGCCTTCAGAATCAAAAGTGAAGGCCGTGCCTGCTGGGAGTGAATGGGCACTGTTGGTTCAGTTCACAGCACTCAGCGCCATTTCACGCGCTAGATTGGGAGCTTGGACCTGCCAGCATACTCTACCTTTAAGCACGTAACTGTCCCATGATTGTATAAGATTGTATAAGATCTCCCAGGATTGAGGATTGTGTCATATTTTTGGGTAAACAAGAACTTTCATTTCGGGGGCACAATGAAAGCTCCCAGTTCTTAAGTATAGGGTAACTACATGGAACCTCTTTCTTTCCTTACTGAATATAACCCAGACTTGCAGTAGCTCCTGTCCACTAACAGGGTGTTTACTGGGACATCATAAAAAAATCCAAAATAACCTTATTTATGCTATTGCTGAAGTGATGGGAGACGAGATATAAGCGGAGATCAAAAGTGTTCCTTCTGTCACTGTGATGACTGATGAAACCACAGATGTGGGGAACACGTTATATGACGTCCGTTGGTTCAGGAGCATTTTGTAAAATTTGTGGATGTAACCAGTGGCAGACGAGCTGATGACCTTTCCAATCTTATTTTTAATTTTCTTGAGGAATATAAATGTTCTCTGGACAAAAACGTGGCGCAGTGTTGCATCTGGACTAAATGTAGTGCAAAGTGGTCCTTATTCATTCACTGTTATGCACATCGCCTAAATTAAGTGTTAACTCAATGGGCCTCAAAACTTACTGTGTGCAAGGTTTTTTTGCCAGTCTACATGGGCTCGCAGCTCTTGGATGAAATATGCAAGCGGCGTCTCCCAACACTATGGCAATACACGTCTCAACTGGTGAATGCAGTTTTGAGAAGCAAATTGCGCTAAAGGAGTTATTTGATCATATACTAGAACACCACGAAGAGTATGATGAAGACACTGTCCGTCCATTTGTAGATGGAATTAATGCTTCTGTGGAGGCGGGGCGGAGGTTAGCGGTCAGCAGCAGCAAAGTAAGCACAGGAGTGGCGACGCAGCTGCAGCATATGTGACAGGTGAGAGTAATTCCCATGATGACACTGTGTTTTATATTAGTAGGAGCCGGGACCAGAGGAGAGGAGGCTGGAAACAGAGACTGCTATGCCGTCAGCGGAGGCTGACCAGAGACAGACAATCAGAGACTGACTCTTTATGTATTCGTTGAACGCCGTGCGTTCTAATAAAAAGTGTTGGAAAGTAACGCAGAGTGTGTGTGTGGTCGTGTCCGGGGTGAACCCGACATTACAGCTTCCTTTAAAGGATTTAGATTTTTGTTTTATGATCAACGACGCTGTGCAGCACCAGCAGATCTGTGCACACACTACAAAAAACTCCACCACAATATTCCTTCCCAGATACAGAATCGATTTTCATTCTGTAATGTATGGCATGGCTGATTTTGAAGGGAGTGTTTTAAATTTTGCTGCGCCGGCACCTAGTGGAGACGAAACAAATCGTCAACTACTTGGCCACCGGCACAGTTAAATACTATGAATAAATGAGCAGCACATCAAAGAAGGACCTAACTAGACTGGAAAAGCTGATTAGGAAGTCTAGTTCCTGTCTCTTATACACATCTAAAAATAAAAGACAGTTAAACACGTAGGTAGGACTATTCTTGTTATGACCAATAAATCCACCTGAATCAATTCAGATTTTCGCTACACTCTTTACATACAGTGTGGAAAAGACTTCTTGAAACTTGACAAAGTCTTTAAAAGCTTTAAGTTCAACACTCCAAGCAGAGGGCAGTTCCTGCTTTCAATAAATAATCAATCTCGTTTGGATATAATTAAATTTAGATACTGTAGATACAATTTTGATAAGCTAAAATATTAAACGTTTGCTTGACTTCAAATGAATTTGACAACTTCAATTGAATTAATGGTAATGGTCAATATCAATCAATACGTGCCAACATGTGCCCCGGAAACAAAGGTTTGAAAGTCAGAACCCTATGTGTGATTCCAGTAAATATGGCAAAACCCAATAATTATTTCTCTTTATTTTCATTATCAGAGATTGAACAACCACTTTGTAACAGGTGGCCGAGCACGGGAGGGCGACCACATCAGGACAGGATTCAGCATTTTTTGCATATTTTGGAAAGGAGGACAAGTGGTTTGAGAGAGGAGTGAAGGAAGCCATCTATGCCCATCTAGAACAACCAACCTTGAATAGAGGGGGAGGTCTGCCTCATCAATTGTCAACTACATAACATTCTGCCATGAGATCCCATCCTAGGAAGTTTAACTGCTCATCCATACCAGAGCAGGCTTCTCTAGACGGGTGTAACAACAACTTCCATTCACATCTGGACATGTGACAAGAAAACTGCTCATTAACATCAGGAGCATTTTTTGTCTTAAAAGGTGTGATCAAAACAACTCTTCACACCTTTGTCCAATGGTGAAGGGAGTGGTCTGGAGGAGTAGAACTACTAGAGTTCCCTTGGACAGCAACCAGAAACTGATGAAGTTCCTCAGTTGAGGAATGAAATGATGATCCTATATTAAGGGTGATGTAATGTATATGTGTGGATTCTCAAGTCCTGATGTCATACTGATGTTATTATGAGCCATATTAATTTGACACTACAAAACCATGATGTCCCTGAAGGCCTATGCTTAAAATGCACAGCCCACCACTGGAAGACTCACACTATTGCCCGCGGTTTTGGATCAAAAGAACACAACAATGCGGAGGACAAGATAAGGCTTTCAAAAGTCGAATGAGCTAATAACTTACTAAAGCAGTCTGCTGAGGGTCTCTAGTCTGTAGGTACTCCCAAGACCTTGATAGAGACTCAAAAGCAAAGCTGTCGATTTTCTTTTTAAGGTACTGCATGTTTGAAAGCTTGTTATCACATCAGGAACTCTGCTTTTTATACCAGCCTGAGAACAATTCAACATGAGCTGCAGCATCTTGTCCTTGCAGCCTTTGTGCTGTGGCCAGCTCGGTAAAAACAACATTTATCTGCATCAACATCTTTTTATTTGTTTACAATGGACTGAAGGAGATTTTACCCAGAATTGACCTTGGGAAACCCTGAGAGCAGATAAGGGGGACAGCAAGATGCTGTTGGCTGTGGATGTGTTTAGAGCTGTAATAACGTCCAGCTTCAGGTCTGGGCCTCAAAGATTTTAATATTTTATATAAACAGAGTACGTCATTCATTTTTGAAGACTTTCTAATTGAATTAAAATATCAAATGTGCATCAATCATTTTTTAAAGCACTCTTCTCCCATTACTACAGCGTAGGAATAGGAACATACAGTATTACCGATGCTGACTATGCCCGTTGGTGGTCACCCTGCACATTTAACTTCATTCATCATTGTGCATTATGTAGCTTTGGTTATCTATACTGACACCTCTGCTAGGCATGATTGATTACTTCACTTTTTTTTTTTTGTTTTTTTTTTAACATTCTTTATTTAAGATGATGCATATAAATACCAGTATACAATATACATAAACTGCAAAACGAAACAACCAAGGAATAGTCAGTGTCCTTGTTTGTCAAGGTAATATAATATATAAAATAAATATATATCCAATTGGAAACAGGTAGGGGGGCACAGGATACCACCACTCATAAAGGAGTAAATAAAATCAAAATAAAGATAAGATCACCCCCACACAATCTACTGGTGTCAATGTGTTCGTCCAAAGTAAACCAAAGTAGGAGATGACAGGGACCCAGATTTTTTTTTACGCTTTTTGCCAGATACAGTTAGATATTATTTTGTCCGATAATTTTAATTTTGAGGCTGGTGTACAAATAGGCAACGATTGGAAGTGGTATGTCAGTGGGAGTAATATTTGCATCCTGACTGTTTCAATTCTACCAACGTCAAGGTCAGCTTTATTGTCAATACCTTTACATGTACAAAACATACAAGGGTATCAAAATTGCGGTTCCTTGGAGAGACAAAGGAGAAAAGAATTGATTCAGGTTGGCGTTTATTTGTGTTGTTAATCTGTTATAGTATTTGTTAAGTAATTGAGAAGTCTGTGTTGTGATCATTACTCCTAAATATTTGAATCATGTACTAGACCAATTGAAAGTAACCTGTTTACCTAATTTTGTTGACCACTTACCTACCAGCTTCACAGCTTCTGATTTTGTTTTAATAACTTTGCAGCCAGATATTTCCCCAAACTCCCTAGGCAATTAAAAAAAACAGGAACTGAATTCAAGGGGTCAATAATATACAAAATCACATTGCCTGCATATAGTGATATCTTATGGGTCTCCTCGCCTATCAAAAGTCCTTTAATTTTTAGGGTCCATTCTTATCATTTGTAGTGGCAGTGGTGGCCTAGTGGTTAAGGGAGCGGACTTGGGTCCGCAAGGCCCCTGGTTGAATTCCCCAACTGCCAAGTTACTGCTGAGATGCCCTGAGCAAGGTATCTTCCCTACTCACTGCTCCCTGGGCGCTCAATAGCTGCCCACTGCTCACTTTGATGATGGGTTAAATGCAGAGGCCAAATTTCGTTGTATGCTGTGGTGTGAATCACAATGTCACAATGACAAAAAAAGGAATTTAATTTAATTAATTTTTTTAATTTCTGCCTACCTGCCTAGTTCCTCTTTTTAAACTTAAGTTACATAAGGAATATCCGTTTACCCGCACTTTTGATATGGGTCCAGAATATAACAGCCCAAACCATTTGATAAAGTCTGGATTAAATCCCATTTTCATCTAATGTGTTTTCTAAGTACAGCCAATCCACCCTATCAAATGCTTTTTCAGCATCCAGGCTGAGAAGCATTGAATGTCCCTGTCTCTGTTTTGTTACCAAAATCACTTTAAATGTTCTCCTTATATTATTCATCCCTTGTCGGCCTGTTATGAATCCAGTTTGATCCAACTTAATTACTGAGTCTACAGTATAATTTTTGAATCTGTTTTGCCAATATTGAGGTTAAAATTTCTACATCACAGCTTAGCAAACTATTGCTTCAGACCAAGAATTTGCGGGTCTTTCTTTGTAAGGGGCGGAATTAAATACTCTTTGTAAGAGGGATTTAACTTCCCCTTATAAACACTTCACTAGGGTATCCATCTTACCCCGGAGTCTTATTATTCTTTACATTTTTTGTAGTATCCTCAATCTCCTTTATTGTGATTGGATCTCTCATTGCTTAAGTTAATGTGGGTAACTTAATTTTCCTAATACAGCCTTTATCTTCTTTTATTTTCTGACTCTTCCGAATCATAAAGTCAAAATCATTTCAAAGTACACAGAAAATGCTTCAGCTATGTCTATGGGGTGGAACTAAATTATAATTTTGTAATAGGATTCACTGGATTTGATATTTCTTGATTCATAATATTTTTGGTTTGGTGGAAAAATGTATGCTTAAAGCTGACTTAATGCTTCTCTATAGTGGTTTAGAGATTTTAAAGTCTTCACATCACTACTCTTTTTATGCTCACTTTCAAGCTCCTGAAAACGTTTCTCCAACTCAATCTGTTCTTTATCCCTATCGTTTCTAATTTTGGAAGAAAGCTCGATGAATTTCTCCCTTAACACGGCTTTGAATGCTTCCCATAAATTGATACTGAGACTTCCCTGTAATCATTGTGTTCCAAATATTCCTTTCACTCTTTCTTAATAGTTTGAACTATCTCTGGATGATTCAGAAGAGAGACATTCAGTCTCTACTGTTTTAGGTTGTTTATCATCACTACATTAATTGACATAACCACTGGACCATGGTCAGACAATGTGATTGGTTCACACTAGTCTGTCACCTTGTAAGCATCTCTTTTTAACACACATAAAAGTTTATTTTTAGGTAGCTATGCACATTAAGTAGCTATGAACCCAAGAAGGTATAGTCACACTCCTTGGGATGTTTCTAATGCCATATATCTACCAAGCCCAGTTCCGCAATCATATTGCTAAATCTTTTACTCCTATGTGGTTTGGGTTCCCGTTCAAATGGATGTTCGTCTAATATTTGGTTTAATACATGATTGAATTCCCCTCCAACTATAATAAATTCTTCACCATGCATGGTTAGAAGAACTATAATTTCTTTAAAGAAGCTTATCTTCATTTGGTGCATAAATGTTTAAAAGTTATCTTTACTCCTTCGAGTGTACCCACAACCAATGTGTGGCGCCTGTTCCTTTCAATAATGGTATTCTCTGATCTAAAACCAAGTGATCTACGGCATAGAACAGACCTGGGCAAACTAAGGCCCGGGGGCCGTATGCGGCCAGCTTGGCGTTATAATCCGGTCCGCCCAACTTGGCCTAATTTTACTTTTAATTTATATTATCGTTAACCTTTGACCTTTTTTCTGCAAAGCCAGCATTTCCCCAATGGATGGTCTCAAAGAGGCTAAAAGCATTTAGCCTTTATTCAATACTTTGCTCGTCATATATCTTAGTTCACTGAAATACTCAATCTTTCTATCCTGACCTGGCCCGTGACTCAAATTTTAGTACTACCTGTGGCCCGCGAGAAAAAATAATTGCCCAGTCTTGGCATAGAACATATAATCTACTTTCATACAGAGAACTAAAATCTGCCCTACCCACTCTCTTCTGAGTTTTTTTGTGTTCTATATCATTTAGGTGAGTCTCCTGTAGAAATGCCAACTAGCAGTCCAATCTTTTCAGATGGTTCAATATTTTCTTTCCCCTTATGGGATGATTAATACCATTTATATTGTAGCTAACTGCTGTCAAATTATCCACAGTTTTGATTTGGATTTTATCATAGATATCTTTGTTTTATGGTGTTTGTTCTCCTGCTCCTTCAGCCCAGAGCTCCTATGTCGAAAACGTCAGGAAAATGTCATTCTATTATCCAATGTCTGTACGTTGTTTTAATTCCTCCATAGATGCCTCCACTTGGCAGAGGGAGGTTTATTAAGTCTTGAAAATAGTACCATTTTGCTAACGAAGTTGTCTTAACTCCACAAGCAACATCGATTCTCCTCCAGCATCACCAGTAGATTTTAATGGCGTTGCTTTGGCTAGCGTTAGTTAGAAGATTAGCAAAGAAGATATGGGATAGTGTCATTTCTCGTCTTCTTGCTGTAATAATGGCTATTTATTAAGAGGTATGGTGGAGCAACGGGTCAATACGTCTTCTCCATTGCTTCAACCAATTACTTTGCTTTTGTACCGGAATCTAAACCTAAATTAATTTCAATTTCATTATGGTTTAGAAAGATTATGTAGCAAGGAGTGTGCACCATGTACCATGTACAGTAATGATAAAACAGATACTGGATGCTGAGGTTACCTGTTGTGTGACTTTTTTAGTGGAAGGCGTAATTGAATACCTGTAAAAGAAAGGCAATTTGTTACCAGATTGATCTGACCATTTGTATTAAGGCCTTAGCTATTTGATATGTAGATTTCTTAATTATAGTAATTAAATTATCACAATGATGATTTGTGTTAATTATTCTGTTTCTAATACACAGCAAACAGGATCTGGTAATGAGGAAAATAAATAAACACACAATACATGCAGTCATGAATAATAAAAAAAATAATGCATGGTACCACTAAAGGGACATCTGTTTGGACAAATATAAGAACACAAATTGCTCCTAAGATTTTAAAGGCTGATATCTAGCCATCGTGGATGGTTTTCTTTTTGGTAACTAAAATCCTTTCAGTTCTTAAAGCTGTAAAAGTGGACTTGTACAGCAAAAAACAGTGCTGTAAGCTATCCCATGCTTTCGTATTCATTGTTTTCTTATACTTTTCTTCTTACAGTAATATACCTTTAGGTATTAAAATTAACCAAAAATTTAAGAAAACAAAAGTGGTTTAATAAATTTGTTTCTCTTGTGCAGCAAAAACAAACTGATTTTAGCGCCTGCTTGAGGCCTGAATGCTTTGTTTCACAATTTAACATTTGTTATTACAGCAGTTTTATTTAAAGTAAGTTTCAATGCAGGATTTACTTGCACTGTGTTGTTCTCTCTCAGATAACGTGAACTTCATGTTTCTGATAAAGAGACAATCCAGGTAATAGTACCATCACCAGTCCTTTTCTGAAGTGTCACTTGTGTCAACCTGGCTTATTGTTTTCATGAAGGCATCTCCAGCTGCCAGTCATCTGGGTTTTACAGGAATAAAAACAGTAATTGTTGCCAATAAGATCAGTTTGGGTTTTCATTGTAATACAGTAAATATAAGTGAATGTGAAGTTAAAAGGTTAAAAGTTTCTGCCACAAAACTAGAAAAGCTCCTGACAAAGAGACATTGTTACAACACAAAAATGCAGCTCTGACTACAGATGCAGCAGGTGTGGTATAAAACTAAACTTCAACCAGTTTGCATTTTGGGAAGTGTATGACAGAGATAGGCAAACATTGGGGGCAGTCTCTGTGTATGACAGAGATAGGCAACAGTTAGTGGTTAAGGAAGCAAACTTGGGACCGCAAGGCTACCAGTTCGAATCCCCCTACAGTCGAATTAACTACATTGAGGTACCCTGAGCATTGTGCCCCAAACACTGCTCCCTGGGCCCTGGCTCAGCCAGCTCACTATTTAACCCTCACTAAGGTGGTGGGTTAAATGCAGAGGCATAATAGAGTTATAAAAAAAAACAAGTAAACATGACAGATTCCAGGAGGCTAATCAACAGTTCTTCTTGTGATTAACTGAATCTCAGGTATATTGTATCACACAGTAGCATGAGGTCTAGAGAAATGCCTACAACTGCCTGCTTTTCCCTGTGTGAAGAAAGACAAAAAGCTTCTCTCAGTTTATCTTGGTGCATTCACACTCTAGAGCAATCAATCCCATGTAGAGACAGTAGTCATGGTTTCACAGGTAGAACAAAGATCTGACCTCCACTGACAATCCACACCATGGGGCGGCTAATTGGCTCCACGGCTCACCGGTCACGTCTGAGAACTAACATATTTGGGAACAAAGACAAAAGACAAAAAAGCAGAACCACTGAGCAAGAACAAAAGATATCTAGGACAAGTCCTTGGGAAGGAACCAGTGGGACCAGCTGTCACTCACCGGTAAGGACATTATTAATCTTACTGCTGAATCTCACTCATAGGAGATAGGTGTAAACACAGAGGAAAATCTATATGGAGTTTTTAGAATTTATATAACAAAATTATTTACATTTTAAAAAGGGTTTTTGATCATCACCAGGATAGTGGTGGCTTTCATTTCTTTCCAATTCCATGACTTAATACCTGTAAGTCACAAAAGAAAGAAAGACACTTAACATGCATGAGAAAAGTTTTGCATCACAATGTAGCAGCCACAGAAAGTTGACATGGAATAACACATTTTCTGGAGTAGTTGTTGTCAAAAAATAGAAGTACATCATACATTGAATAACTCGTATAAAAACCTCATATAACCCACGTCAAGTTTCTGCTGAATTATCGTGTTAAACAGGATTAATGGCACTATACTATAATTTTATATTATAGAGAATAATATAAATAATATTTTGTATTATTATTACCATTACAATATTCTAGTTTAATTGAATCTAGAATTCCTTCCATTCCTTCATAGCCACACAGTGCAGTTGTTTCTAATCCAGGTAACTTGATTTTTATTTGTGTAGTTGGATTGAGGAAAGCAAACTCCTTGTCATTGTGTTTCACACCACTACAAACAATGAAATGTGACCTCTATATTTAAACCATCACCTGCTTTGAGCAGCTTTGAGCGCCCAGGGAGCTGTGAGTGGGGACCACTAGGGCACCAACTGCCACACCAACTGATTAAGATGTTGGTTTGAAATTGTAGCTTCACTTGCATGTATTTGTGTAAATACACTTGCATTAAACTGTCATTAATAAATAACAAAATAGTCAAAACACAATATTAATGTGAGTTATATAGAGATTTAGAAAAGGCCTAGGACAGGGAGGAACTGTGGTTTTGTATGAGGAAGTCAGGAGTGGCAGAGAAGAATATTAGATTGGTGCAGGATATGTATGAGAACAGCACAATGGTGGTGAGGTGTTCTGTTGGAAGGACAAAGGACTTTAAGGTGGAGGTGGGACTTCATCAAAGATCTGCCCTGAGCCCCTTTTTGTTTGCTCTGGTGATGGACAAATTGACAGATGAGGTCAGACAGGAGTCTCCATGGACAATGATGTTTGCAGATGACATTGTGATCTACAGTGAGGGCAGGCAACAGCTAGAAGAGAACCTAAAGAGGTGGAGGTTTGCACTGGAGAGAAGAGGAATGGGGGGAAGAGGTAGAAGAGGCAGAGCTGGAGGTGGCAGAGTTAAAGATGCTGAGATTCTCTTAGGGGGTGACAAGGATGGACAGGATCAAGGACGAGGTAATCAGGGGGACAACACACTCGGGAAGGTTTGGTGAAAAAGCTAGAGAAGCCAGATTAAGATGGTTTGGACATGTTCAGAGGAGGGACAGTGGTTATATTGGGAGAAGAAAGCTAGATACGAAGCTACTAGGTACGAGACGGAGAGGAAGGACAAATAGGAGATTTATGGATGCGTTGTGGGAGGACATAGAGGTGGTTAGAGTTGGAGTGGAAGATGCAGAGGACAGGGTGAGATGGACATTGTTGACTCGTTGTGGCAACCCCTGAAAAACGGGATAAGCCGAAAGGAGGAGAAGAAGAAGAAGAAGAAGAAGAAGAAGAAGAAGAAGAAGAAGAAAAAGAAGAAAAAGAAGAATATAGAGATAGTATTACCAACGCATTTTGTTTCATACCTACCCAAATGTACGTAAACTTGCGCTGACATCGTTCACACGCTCAGGTCACTTAAGTACTTTACGTCAGTTCACTTTCACACCGGTCTCTATCGAACGCGTCTAACTGACAGCATAGGGACACAGGTGTTTCGTAAAAGTAACACCCTGTGACTCACCTGGCTAATTTACCCAGAAGACCCCCAAAAGGTGCCCAGCGAGGGCCTGACCAAAATTGCCTAACATATTTTACCACACATTTAACAAGTTCTGTCCAAATGGTCTGTCTGCATGTTTTTGCCCTCTATTGTCAAAAAAGAGCACAGCCAACTGCACTCATGAATAATTTCCAAAAGCAAGAAAGGAAAAATAAAATTAAAACAGCTCATTTTGTCAAAATTGCATAAGAGACCATAGTTCAAATATTGACCAATGGCTTCCTCGTTGGTTACAAGCAAATCATAATAAATAAATGGTACTTTATTCTTTTCTTCTCTGTGTTATTGTGTTATTTTTTTTCACATAATCAACTCCATCAAAACTCCATCAAAAAAAAGGAAAAAAAAAGAAACAACACAAAATGTCAAAAGCATAAAACACATCTGTAGTATGTTCACCAAAATTGCTAAAATGATTGCATCTATATAAATGAGCTAAATGAGCTAAAACACAATATTATATGGAGACTCACAAATATTAAACAGATCACACAGATCAACTGACACAAATGCATAAAAAAATTGTGTTTTTTTGCAATAGAATAGTTAAAAAATATAAATTAAAATATAGATGCCATAGTTACATGAGGGATGAATGGATAGATGGATAAAGAGATGGCAGTACATTAGATGGATAGATGGGCCCAGAGTCATACTCTATTTCAATCCAAAAGCACAGATTTCCAGTGGTTATAAACAATGTTATAAAACAATAAAAACTTTTTTTTCCACATATTTTTGTGAAATCCTTGAAAAAACAAACAAGCAAAAAAAAAAAAAACTACAATCCTCCAACTTATGAGTAACATCATGACCATTATTTATTTGTGTGGTATCTACATTACTGTGACTAAGTGATGAGGTGATCAATTAAGAATGTGATTAAGTAAGACAATGCAAAAGTTAAAAAAGGCCAGGATTTTTCTGCACAACACAGCTTTATTATTATTATTATAAAGCTTCTTATTGCACCTAGTAAAATAATTACCCTGATGTCTGCAATACAGAGAAGCATCTCCTACTTGGAGATTGTTCCTTTTTCAGCGGTTTCCATGCCAAACTATAGTTTTCAATTTCCTCCATGTCCTCTGTATTTTCTAGTCTAACTCCAAGTACCTCTATGTCCTCACTCAATGTATCCATCAATCTCCTCTCTGTTTCCTTCCTGATGCGATACCCTTGTATTCACAGTTCCACCTGGCTTCTCTAGCTTTTTCTCCAAACCTTCCTGTCTGTATTGTCCCCCTTATCACCTTATTTCACCTTAGATGTCTTTCAAGCTTCTATGAAGAAGTTCAGTCAGTTACAACTAAACTCTGGACGATTGGACATGAATGAAGCTTCCTTCTGGCGCTTTGAGAATGGCAGCGTATGTGACTAATTTTTGAAAGTCCACCATCGTCTCTCCAGAAACAGCTAGCAGATGTTCAAACGTCTCTGATCTTTCCGCTTGTCCACTATTATCTTTTTCCTGTGTTTATACCTGTGTGTCATATTGCAAAACTAATGACTGGTGTCTTCGATAATGACACTATTTGTCTCCAGGTAATGTCTTTCTCATCTCATCTGCACATGTATCAAAGCAGCCAATGAGACAGAACCATTGCCCTAATGGTTCTGGTGTGGATTTCACTTCGTAAAATCCATTAACTACTTCCTGTCCTGGTGAAAGTCTTGCATTGTGACATACACTAAAACTGCAGTGTTTACAATCCACAACAGAAGACCAGACGAAAGACTAATGGACATTTTCTGAAATATGATAAGTGTTTATGTTCGGGGGAACATAAATTACTTCATCTACGTTATCGTGTTTGGCTGAAGGAGACACTTGATGTCCAGTCAGAGCTGGTGTTCATCTGCTGACTGAAGCACTTACAGGAATACATTTAGTGAAAAATGCTAAAAAGAGACGTAAAAAGAAGAACTTGACAAAATATTGTTGAAAAGAAAACATTAATATTCTATTATTTCAATTTCCTCTCATAAGTGTTTATCTATGATTACCAGACTCTGTTGAATGACATATTAGAGAAAAAGACAAATTCTGTAACTGGTTTCTTACAAACATCTTTATTTAACAAAGTAGTTCTTTAGGACCGATTAAGAAATATACAAACACATCAAGATCAAGAGAGTCAATAGGAAGGAAATGCTTCGTCAGTGACCATCGAGGGGGTTAATGATGGCGTTTAAACACACCACTCACCTCATCTCTGAGTAACAGCGTGTTAATCACACACTTTTAGCTTTTTAAACCTAGACGAAGAACAAATGAGACAAAAACAGTATCAGTGCTTTGGGTTCCAACACAAACAGACGACAGCAGTAAGGAGTTGGGACATCGGTATGACACAGGATGGATGTACATCATTACGTTCGCATTTTCAATGGACTGGACAGAGAAGCTGCAGAGAATCCACATCTCAAAACACTATGGGGGATTCCAGTAAATTTGGCAAAACCCAGACATTGTGTTACTAGATTTTCATGATTGTAGTAAAAGCCAATCTCACGCACAATATCATGTAGTTGGTGGCCAAGTGGTTAAGGGAGCAGACTTGGGTCCACAAATCCCTTGGTTTGAATCCCAGTACTGCCAAGTTACCGCTGTGGTGATGGGTTAAATGCAGAGGCCAAATTCTGTTGCCAAGGTTATAAATTACAATGACAAAAAAAAAGAAATTTAATCCCAATCTTTAATTTAATGTGTTCTTATATAATTATCATATATAATAATAATATATGATACAATTTCACTGGACTGGACTGTGGTTCAACATAGAGCCCTCGGCCTGCATTTCAGACCATAGAGACAACAGAAGAATCTATTTCGAATGCTTTTTGTGACTGTTTGCTTAGCAAATCTGACATTACTTTGAAACTTTTTATGTCATATTTTCAACAATTGTATTTATTTTTTGTTATTTTTTTGAAATTTTATAAAAAAAAAGAAGACTGGCTTAAGATTTAAAGTTACAAGTAGAAGAAAATGGTGAAAGTTTTAAATACTGGACAAAGGATGATGGATCTGATCTGAAGCAGCGAACTCCAGCAAAAAAAAAAAAAAAATCACACAATTACCAACTGCGCATAGCTACTGCTTAAATTGCTCAGTTAAAATTGAGTGTGCGTGGAGGACACAAGTCTAAAAAGTATTTCACGATAAACAAAAGTCAATTAGGAAAAAGTACAAATGTACAATGTACAAGACGAAAAAATATGAGGATTAAACTAATGAGTGAAACCACACCAACCAGACAAGCTCCGTCAGCATTAATTCAACAAATGCAGACAAAGAAACAACTGAAGAAAACACATTCAAATGTCATCATCTGCTGGTTGATTTGTTTTTTTTTTTTTTCAATCTAAAACAAACTGAAAAAAAAACTGTCCCAAAGAAATGTAAAAATGTAAAACATTTAGCTGCACTTCTCCTCATTCCAGTCCAAACTCTTTGGCAAATACGGCCAGCATAACTGCGCTTAAATTTTTTCCTTTTAATATTATTTTAAAAACTTGATGTAGAAAACAGTAAAATAAAAAGCATCAATCTGACGTCTCCAACAGTTCATGTTACAATAATAGGCTTTAATACCAAAAAGGTCAGTGTACTGTGTATCAATGCTACAAAAATTAAGCCTTTATTTACAAACCAAGAGGAAAGATCTCTGTACAGGACATTCAACTTTATGGATTCCTCATAGTCAAAGCAGAAAAATAAACTTTTAAGTACCAGAACTGGGGCTTGAAATCATTTTTGTCTCTTTTTTCGTGACTCAGTCCCTCAGATGTCACATAAAATCGTTGAGCTCTGCTTCCAGGGCAGCAGCCATCTCATCTGCCTCTGAGCTGCTGCCCTCCTCTTCTTCATTGGAGTCCTTGGATGACTCGTCGGCTGAAAGAACAGTTTTCGCCTCCTTCTCCTCCTCCACCTCCTCATCATTGTCCTCCTCTTTAGCTTCGTCATGCTTACGTTTACAGCCTCTGGCAAAACAAAACGGATGGAATAAGTGTACATCCCAGGAGTCGCCATTTTTTGACATTTAGTTTCACACTAGAAAAGAGCTGGAAGTGTTTTGTACTTTATTGACAACAAGGATCTACTTGCACTCTTGTCCTATTTTCACCATGGGCCAAATCAGTGATACAGTTCCCCTTGAAGGGCTTGTTGTAAATCAACGGTCTTAAATTCAAATAAGTTGAGGGCCACCACCCACACGATCATTTCACTGAAGGGCTGCGCTGCTTTCAGTTTTCAATAAAAGATAAAAAATTATATAAAAAAAATCAGTTTCCCATAGATTCTTTGTAATACAACACTGAACCAGAGGGGGACTGTGAATCAGGGTTTTGAGAACCATAGGATTTACCATAAAATGTGGAGAACAAATCTATAAAATATTATTATAAATTCAACTTTCACATCAAGGTGGGGGTCGCAAAATACCGTTCCACAGGCTGCAAGTTTGAGACCTCTGTTGTAAATGGAAGACTGCACACAGTATTATAGCAATGTACTTATTCAGGTTTGAAATAATGTTAAAGTTTGCTGTCCAATAAAAATATTAGGTTTAGAAACAAAAACAATAATTGTCTAATAGGGGTGTGACAATTCACTCACATAACGATCCAAATCATATCTCGATTCACAGACTAAGATCTCATTCAGGAACGATTCCTAAAAAATATTACATGATGGATCCAGTTCGATGTGATTGTGTCCAGTTCGATTAGTTTTTTTAATCTTTGCAACTCCCATTTCAACAACACTATACACCTACCAGTCTTTTTTGTTTTAGTATAGTTTTTTTAAATGGGTAAATGGAATTTCATAAACACATGGTTAAATAAGAAACAATTAACCAAAGGATAGTTTTCATCTGTAGTCCCCTGGCCATGATGTAAAAAGGCAAAAAAGGACACATACATATACAATAACAAAAATAGATATGTAAACACTTTTTTTTTACAATTAAGGACATTTATTCTCTGACTACTGGTTGCTCCTGCTGTGCCAGCGTCACCCAGTCATCAGCCCCACTTTGCTGTCTCTCCGGGTGACTGCTAAGATTTGTTGGACCTCTAGTGTATTCAATTGTCGCTCTATGGAGTTGACAAATCGCGTTGCTTGTATCCATCTTTCCATCCTTCTTGAAAAAACAAATGATGTCCAAACCTTCAATTTTAAATGGGAAACGCTGTAGGTTTCGTCTGTGTTGTCTGGCTTGATACTCAGTGACACCTCTATAGACATGTGTGAATAGATGTATATGTGTCTATTGGCTCGCTGCTCTAGTGGGTGGAAGTGGCCAATGTCCAGGCTATGTCTAACATCAATTTGTGGACGGTGCAAGTCGCAGACGAATAACCAATCAAAAACGATTAATTTGCACACCCCTATTGTCTAATGATATTTAAGTCACACAAAATTGCCTGGTGGTTTACATTTGGCCCACAGGCCTTGGGTTTGACATATAAAACAGCAATTAGACCACCCTTCTGTTTCCTTTAATTACTGGTCTATTTCAATGCCTGGTTCCACTAAAAGTTCATTTGTTTGAACAAATATAATGAAAACAACAAGTTTTATTTTAGAGCTGATATTTAGCCAAGTTCCATGGTTTTCTTGATACTAACCAAAGTTACTTCTTTTTTAAAGAAAATGTTATTATTTATAATTATTAAGGAAAAATGTTTTTACATTTTAAAAGTTGGATAGAAACCTTTGTCCAATCATATTTCAGCTATCTAGTGTTGTCAGGTCCCTGAAATCTGCCATGGCCTTCAGAAACAGAAGTGAAGGCCGTGCCTGCTGTGAGTGAATGGGCACAGCCGGTTCAGTTCCCTTAAAGGAAACACTATCCGTCCTGTGATTGGATAAGCTCTCCAAGGAGTCTGACGACATCTTGGGACAGATTGAATCTGAACTAGGAGATTTGCTAGCTACAGAGAGATTGTGGATTGTGACATATTTTGGGTAAACAAGAACTTTCATTGATGAAAGCTCCCAGTCCTTAAATACTGTAGAGGTAACTACGTGGAACTTTTCTTTCCTTACTGAATATAACCCAGACTTGCTGTACCACCTGTCCACTAACAGGGTATTTGCTGGAACATCAGGAAAAATAACGAAAATAACCTTATTTATGCTATTGCTGAAGTGATGTGAGACAAGATAAAAGCGGAGATCAAAAGTGCCCCTTTTGTCGCTGTGATGGTTGATGAAACCACAACACGGCGCAGCTCGGTCTGCGGTCCTGTGTTATGTGACATCCGTTGGTGTCCAGGAGCGTTCTGTGAAATCTGTGGATGTAACCAGTGGCAGACGAGCTGACGACCTTGACATTCTTATTTTTAATTTTTTTATTTTTTAATGAAAGGTCTCTGGACAAAGTTGCGGTGCGGTGTTATGATAGCGCAGCGGTGATGGCATCTGGACTAAACGTAGTGTAAATTAAAGTGAAGGAGAAGGCACCCATGATCCTATTCATTCACTGTTATGCACTTCACATAAATTAAGTCTTAACTCTCGCGGCCTCAAGACTTAAAGAGTGCAATGCCTTTTTTCCAATCTAAATGGGCTTGCTTCGTTCTTCTCTAGCTCTCCGAAGCGCGGTCAGTCGCGTCTCCCTCGCGTCTCCCTCACGTGGCGCCAACACTACGGCAATATGCGTCTCAACAGGTGAATGCAGTCTCGCAAAGGACGCAGTGGAACGCCAGAAGATCTGCGCGCACACTACCAAAACCTCCACCACAGTATCCTGGACAATATTTTTTCTCAGATCCGGAATCGATTTCAGGACCAGAAACATGTTGATGTTTCTCTCCCTCCTCGACCCCGAGCACTTTCACAAATACAGGGAACATTTTCCGGAAGCAGCTTCTCCAGCTTAAAGCAGGGCCATGGAACACAGGTTGATTTTCCCGGACTTAATATCTGTACTGTAATCTATGGCATGGCTGATTTTTTATTTTTTTTTTAAATGTCTCTACGCCGGCACCTAGTACAGACGAAATTGTTAACTACTTGGCCACCGGCACAGTTAAATACTACAAATAAAGGATTTTAAATATTCTGGAAATTAAGTGTTGCTTTATGAGCCTATTTTAAGGCTGATATAATGTACGTGTGTGAATTCTCAAGTCCTGGTGTCATACTGATGTTATTATGAGGAGTATTAATTTGACGTCACACAATTATGACGTCATTGAAGGCTTATGGTTGAAATGTACGGCCCGCCACTGTTGATTGTATTCCTCAGAAAATTTGGTTAAAAAAAGGAAGGATCTAAAAACATCATTACAATGACTGGTATCACTTACGGTATATGACCTAGAATGGAATGACATGGAAACAAGTAATGTTTAAAAACAGTCTTTTGACCATAGATATGGATTAAATAACTGAATTGATTCTGGTGACTATCAAGAAACCATTCAGCTCTGAGCAATTTTTGTTGTTATCATTACATTTGTCCAAATAAATGCACCTGTGTTGGAACCAGGCATTATAATGAACAAGAAATTGATGAAGACAAGAGTGGTCTATAGTTATTTTCCTTGACTGTATAAAATAAACCCTACTTATTTTAACTCTATTCGATGTTGTTGCCAAAACAATCAAGCTGAGTGGTGAAGAAATGCTCACACTTCAGTCAAATGGTCAAGAATGTTTTTTAAACGGACCATGAGCCTTTTCTCACCAACTCTGCTTTTCAATGACACTTCTTGCGGAGTGGCTCATTAGCAAGATGCTAATGAGGTGTGCAGGTCTGTACGCTTAGTAAGGAGGTCTGACACACTCGGCCACTAGTGCTGCTCTCATTAGACCTCACCGCTGTCAGACAGCATCGCTAACCTCCCTGGAGCTGTGCTCTACGTGTGAGTTCATTAAAGGTCTGATGTCAGGTGAACTAATCAGAGGGGCATGGTGTCAGGGCAGATAAGAGTGGAAACCTGTGGTCCTTTGGGTTAGCCGTGGCGGACGAGGTGTACATGTGGAGGAGGGTGTGCGGCAGTGGTAGTCTATATATATATACATATGCTTATATATATATATATACATATATCAGTAAATATCAGTCCAAAACAACACTTTTTGTTTTAACCAATTCAGGAATGTAAATTTTTTGGTGGAATCACAAACCAAAAACATAAAAAAAAAACACCATATCTGTTCAGAACTAAACAACTGGCAAAAGGTTCTGGTTTTGTGTGGGAAAGCCTGCATATTGGTGAGTTCACATCTTTGCTGGTTCAATTACTGTTTTTTATTGTTTTAGACCAAATAGTAACACTAACTGTTCAGATATTTCTTGGTATAAAAAAAAAAATCCCCATTTGTGTTCAATAATGGCCAATGATTTACAAATAATGCCTATTGATTTGGGCCACGAAAGTTTGTGACTTTTAAAATATGGGTTCCCATAAATATAGTTTGGGAAACACTGTATTAAATGAGAAAATAACCAGGCCATTTTCACCACTAAAATGCTAAGCCAATGCCTGGAATGACTGGAAATGTCACATTTAATAAGGAAAATACATGTAAAATCTTTATTTCTCTTTGTATTATAAATGGAGCTTAACCCTCATTTACAAAAATGCAAATAACGCCATTCCACCTTTAATGAACAGTTGCCTACACATTGCCAAAAATTGAATTCGCATATGTTTCACTCTATTGCATGACTGCCGGTTCTGTGTGGCTTTTTTCAAACCGAAGACCTCCTCAGTTCAACTTTTATAAGAAACTGTGCTGACAATGTATATTTTAGGAATGAACTCGCAGTGGTAGTTTCCTGTGGCAGGAATGCTATAGTTGTGAAATGTTGACAGACCAACGAGTTGAGCCAGAGAGCCAGACTGTCCTACAGCCAAGAAGGATAACTTAAGATCTTTAAATTTGCTGCCCTCGACAGAAAAGGAAATAACCTATCTTGGAAACTTTTGACACAGTGTACGCTAGGCCCTGATGGTGAGACTAGAATGTGCCCTAAATGTGCCAGTACACTGCTGTGGAGCCAATTACATTCAAGTATTTTTATCTCAGTATACTACAGAGGAACAGTTACTCAAAAAGGTTTAGGTGACTCATTAGAGACACAAACACATTAATTAGATAAAGGGTAAACCGCATTGGACCAACTGTCTGTGACGGAGCGGAACTGATGCTGCCTGAGGAAACACTACGATGGCACAGAGTTCAACTGAAAAAGGCAAATGCAGACAAAAGCGTGCAAACGAAGCGTGGAAGGGAATGAAACGATAATGATCTCGATCCTAAGGGACTCAAACCTCCTTTCCTTGTAGAGTATCTCATACCCCAGCAGGTCAAAGTACGCTTCCAGAAATACTAACCCAATAAATGCCGATAACCGACCAGATCTGAAATCAATGTGAGGCTCCTCCTACGATCTTATGTCATTTTCAATCCATATTCATCAAAAAGTCACACTCCAAGCGACTACGCTGCCAATAGACTGCTGCTTTAAAACTGCTAAAGCAGCAGATGATTATCAGCTACACGAGCGTCCTGAATCATAGCTCCAGCTCCTTATTTTTTCCAATATTCCCATATCTTATGCAGCAGGAATGTCATACTGAGATGCTTAGATATCTATTTCCACCAATCATTTTCCACCAATGTGGATTTAGCACCATGTGTGAGAGGCTGACAAGGCGTACTGATTTGAAAAATGTCATTTTTTTTTTCCTGCCAACAGAGGAGCACTGAGTCCTAGAAGCATTTTGTGAATTAGACATATTTTATTATTAAAATATATATTTTTTGCTTTGTAAATTTAATGTAATAAATCAAGTATATTTTCAGTGGGCTCATCACCCACAGAGAGGCTCATAGTGCGGAGCAGTGTGATTTGGGTGGCAGTCGTGGGCTGCTGCCCCTGAGACCTGGACAAAGATGAATGAAAGAATGAAAGTTTATGTAGCTACAAAGGTTTAACACTAACTGAGCTTCAGTCTGAATATTTCCTAAGGATATAAACCCAGCTGATCATTACATTTTTTTTCCCCAATATGTAATGTTCGACAGGCAGCTGAAGCTTTAACTGAAGCTTAGAACTGATTTGTTCCCAAAGTCAAAATCTGTGCATGTGGCGAGGTAAAAAAATATAAAGGGTGGCCGATATATATCGGTCCACCAATAAATATCGAGCCGATATCAGCATAATCTAGTACTGAGTCAGTACTACTGACACTTTCACTGGCACGTGATTAATGATGTCATTTAAAGGGGCAACAACAATGATTGATGCTACAGTAAATGTCCGTGGTGTGGAGTTGTTTGTGGATAGAAAACTGTAATTCTTAAGGACTGCAAGGAGCTGGTCATGAGGGTGGGGGGAAGATTGTAACACTTTATCACGAGGTTTTATGCAGCAAAGTAAAGTAAAAACAATAATGGACTCAGTGAAACAACGACACAGCAACAGCAGCAGTAGCTGTCTCTCTCTCAAAGACTAATTTTTAAATAAGACGCTGTTTTTACTAAACATGTGGAGTTTCTATAGCCGGGCTACGTCATTACTAATCATATTCGAAATAAGTATTTCTCGGAAATTTACCAGTGAAACGCCGTTTGGTGCAGTTTCTCATGTCATCAACAAGAAGAGTTGTTTACATTGCGACGATGCTGAAATGCTTTTTCTCTCATTAAAGAGACTCTTACACTGCAGCTGTTTCTGCCTGTGCCCATTTATATTGCCTATTGTTGTGAGGGCTGAATGAGTTCATAACATTAATCACCGTTGCTTTGGAAAGTTATTCTGTCCAACACTAGACATTTCTTGTTTATATCAAATGCTGCACAAAGAATCATAGAACTGTTTCAGACAAAATGGTAAAAAATAAATGTGTCATTTTTCTATAACATCTTGAAGTAGTGTGTTTATGTTGTACACAGTTATTTATAGAATGCCTTTCGTCTGGGATCACACTAATTCAGGGGAAATTAGCAGCCTATATCGGTATTGGTTCATATCGGTATCGACTATGAAGTGTTTGTGCAATATCGGTTAATACCGGTATTGATAAATGTTATATCCAACACCCCTAAAAAATATCTTTCTAGAGACACATCAACGGTTTCTGTTTTTTACTAGCATTACTGTGGAATATCCCAGTTTCAGGCTTTGGAATTTTATCTTTCTCGCTCCAATGGACCGGAATAAACATATCTTCAGTTCCTGCTGTATTTTCTATGTCTATCTGCCAAACAGTAAAAGCCAATTGCGTGAGCTTTGTGTGACTGGTGAAACACCTAAAACAGGATGGATAGATGGACAAATTAAAGGATAGTTATAGATGGATAGATAGATGGATAGATGGACTAATAGACGGATAGAGAGATAAATTGATAGACAGGAAGAAAGAACTGTATTAATCACTCAGGACTACTGTTTCGGAAATTAAAGAAGAAAACTCCCACATATGAATGAGCACCGTTCTGTCCCTTAACTTCACTGAAAAAGGACAAGGAGGTCTGTTTGTAAACATTCAAACTTTAACAGAAAATAAAATGGATTCCAGGTCATTCAAGATGAAAAAAATTTGTTCTGTGCAGGTATTGATGTGAAAGACTTTCTAAATGTATGTTAATGAACCTAATTAGGCCCTGACACAAAAAAAAAATCAGGAAGGAAGGTATTGCATGGGAAACAAGTATTTCGTTGAGGTGCTATTTTAATTAGTATCAGGTTGAACAGAGAAGTAATTAAGATGTTGATTTACTGCTTGAATACTAATAAATCTGATCCAGTGAGGCTCAGGGACATAGTCCAGGTAGATGTTTAAGAAGAAGATATATATATAACTAAGAGTCCAAATTACATTATTATTGAGTTTATTTGGGTTAGAACTACCAATACTTTCATTAGAATTCCTACAGCAGATTTACTGTTATTAAGACTACTTCTCTTCATCCAACCTCTGTCAGCAGCTGTTTATTGACAAAAACCCTTCACTAACTCCTGCTGTTCGTCCTACCAAGAAACCCCCCCAGTTCCGATGGTTTTATATTTGTTATAATAAAAAAAAAAACATTAGGAACTCAATTACATTTTTTTTTACATTTCTTAGTTAGTAAACATCTTTAGAATAATGAACCATAAAGACCTACAACAGTTTTCCCCTCTGACTCTAATAGCTTTCCAATGGGCCTCATGATGGATAGGTGTGTTTATGGAGATGGATGGTTCACACTGATGAAATTATTATCACCAAGTATTCCAGACATTTACTCAGTGGAAAGCAGTAGAAAAATAGACACAGTGGGTGTCAATTATGCAACTCAAAATCAAAACATTAAATCGACATTAAAAACCTGCGTTTTTCTGGAGGAGACCAAGTATGAAGTACTAATACAGTTTACATAACACAACTACAGTTACTTCAAATGTGTTCTATTGACTTCAATCTCATTACTACGCACAAACGACCCCTCATGTCACTTCATGGACAGGTCAACACACTGCATTCAATGCAAGTGGGGACTGCAATAAAGCTGCTGAGTTATGTTGGCTTTCTCAAACACTGCTTGTTTAGCAAGTATCAGTACAGAAAACTCGGGAAATGTTTCTTGATGAATTGCAAATGTGAGGGTCATTTAAAAACTCACATAATCTTTATTCTAATTCTTCTAGGCATGAGATTTTTTGACAAAAAATAAAGGAAGCATTACCAGGAAGTGAAAACAGCCCCCAAAAAACATTTGCTAAGAATGAATAATCTGCTAATGAACCTTCAGGCTGCTGTGGCATCCACTGTTGCCTCCTCCACAGACTGATTAATAAAAGTAGGGATGGCCGATATATCGGTCCACAGATAAACATCGGGCCGATATCAGCATAATTTTTAATATCGGAACATATTGGTATCGGTTTTTCCAATGATATTTAAAGTCTGATGCTACAAAGCTGCGGTCTCAGCAAATACGCTGGACTTCCTCATGGGGTATTGGGGCAGTACTGCTGACACTTTGACCGTCACGTGATTGATGATGTAATTTAAAGGGACAACAATAATGATCGATGCTACAGTGAATGTCCGTGGTTTGGAGTTTTTTGTGGATGTAATTCTTAACGACTGCAAGAAGCTGGTCATGTGAGGGTGGGGATAAGATTTTAACACTTTATCATGAGGCGTTTTTATGCAGCGAAGTGAAGTAAGACAACACGTAATGAACTCAGTGAAACGATAACAACACAGCAGCGGCAGCAGCAACTGCAGTGGCAGCAGCAGCTCTCTCTCAAAGACTCAGTTTGATACAGTAAAGAACAGACAAGAGCAAAAGAGTTAAATACGGTAAAGAACAGAGAAAAGCAAAAATAATCCGACAAACCTCACAGAGTTCATCGACTTAGAGAACCAGCCGTTCTCTCCTGTTCAAGACGCTGTTTTTACTAAACGTGTGGAGTTTCTGTAGCCGGGCTATGTCAGGACTAATTTTACCAGTAAATTTTTGCCAGTAAAACACTGGCAAATAAAAGACATTTGCCAGTAAAACACTGTTCGGTGTCGTCTCTCATGTCATCAACAAGAAGACGATGCTGAAATGTTTTTTTTCTCTCATGAAAGAGGGTTTTTTACTCTTATACTGCAGAGTATAAGAATAATTACATTGCCCATTGTGGTGAGGGCTGAATGAGCCCGGTTTATTTATAGAATGCCTTTAGTCTGGTATCACACTAATTCAGGGGAAATCAGCTATATTGTTATCGGTTCATATCGGTAGCGGAAATTAAGTGTTTGAGCGATATCAGATAATATTGGTATCGGCAAATGTTAAATCGGACATCCCAAGTGAAAAAGCTGTTGAAATTTAGAGTGGTCGAATTTTCTTTTCTTTCAACTTTGTATGCAATGCAGCATTGAGAAAATATTTGTGGCTCACCCGACTTTTGGGTAAAGTATAAAGAAACAATGAAATGAAACCTAGGTCAGATTATATTTTCCTGATTTTTCCACACTAAGCCATATACACAAATGAATATGCTCATATTTATGAACACTGTATTTACATAATACTGTCAATATTCACCTTTTTTTCTGTTTGTACCTTTTTAGGAGTTGCCACAGTGAATCAATGTTTTTAATCCCCCCCCATGCTCTCCATCTTCTACCTCGACTCCAACTACCTCCATATCCTCACTCACTGCATCCATCAATCACCTTTTCATCTCTTACCTGGTAGCTCAATCTCTAGGATCATTCTTCTACCAATGTATCCACTGTCCCTCTTCTGAGCATGTCCAAACCATCTTAATCTAGCTTCTCTAGCTTTCTCTACAAATGTGACAAATGTTCTGTTTGTGTTGTCCCTCATTCCTAATCCTGTCCATCCTTGTCTCTCCTAAAGAGAATCACAGCATCTTTAACTCTGCCACCTCCAGCTCTACCCCCCGTCTTCTGCGTATCCCTAGTGTCTCTAACCCTTCTATCAAGGCTGGTCTCACAACCCTCCAGTGAATCTACCCCTTTACCTTAGCTGACACCCTTCTATCACAAATCATTCCTGACCCTTTTCTCCAGTTGTTCCATTCTCCTTGTACTCTATTCCTATCAATGTCCTCTTCGTCTCCTACCTGGTAGCTCAATCTCTAGGATCATTTTTCTACCAATGTATCCACTGTCCCTCCTCTGAACATGTCCAAACCATCTCAATCTCACTTCTCAAGATTTTTTTCCTCTCAAGCTTTCCTCCTCCTTTCTTCCTGTCTGAGTTGTGACATAATTCACAATAAATTGTAATTAATCTACAGCTACCATGTGTTTAATCAGATAAAAATGTACAAATCATTTTGCAGACCTGTTAGAACTAACTGCATAATAAAAACAATGAATAATAGCTGCATATGGTTTTCTTTGCTCATCTCTCCACATGGTGATAAATGTTATCAGCAGACAGCATTTTCCTGAGGTGAATCTATTTGCTTGTTACAAAATCAATCCGAATCAAGGGCATAAACAGGAAAAACTGCCAGCGTCACCAGGTTGCAGACACGAGTCTGAAATAAAAGGTCACATCACGTGCGCCTCTAGTTTCTCCTACATATGCATTCTTCTCTCCCGCTCTGTACATAAATGTGAAAAGTCTGAGACAGCAGTTCTTGCTGCTCACACTCAGAAAGCACTCTAGCAGTGCTGAGCTGTTTACAGGGAACGGGGCACACAGTGGGCCACTGTGATTTCCCCCCCTTCAATGTGTTACTTCTACCGAACGAAACACGAAGCGCCCCAAACAAACGAAAGAGTGTCGATATCTTTTCAATTCTCACTGCATTTGTAGTCTTTTGTTTTCCTGCTTGATGCTTCTACAAATGCACTCTTTGGATTCCGGCGACAGGCACCATTATCCGTCCAACAGAATGTCTGCCTGTCATTTGACAGAAAGCGCTATGGGCTGAAGACGAAGATGACTATGGGAGGGGGAAAATTGGCTTTTAAAGATTTAAAGACTCTTAAAAAACAGTGTTTGACGCTGTTGAAAACATGCTGAGATTACAAACCACAATTAAGTATTTACGCTGTTATAGGTTGCAGAATATTACAGAGGAGGTTGTATAATAAGAGACACGTGGACTACAAACATCCACATTACTGTCTGAAGAACAGGGGTTTCAGAAGCAGCAAAAATAAACCGTTAGTGATTGGTCTAAGCCCGGCTGCTCTCATAAGGACTCAATGATAGATGATATCTCACGTTTTTCAATTCAAAAATGTGCATCATTAGATTTAAATTACTGCTGAGAACCATGAAAACAGTGAAAAACTATGGGTTTCTTCTTTCTCTACAAAAGATTTCTTTTTGATTGGTATATTAATCTCTAACTCCTCTCTGTCCAACAAAATACATTGTCTTTACTTGGTCCAAATTATGTTAATGTTGACTTTATGTAAGAGGGCACACACTGTATTTTCTGCCAGATTTTTTCTGGACTTATTCCCTCAGATTCCCACTGGAAAAAAAAAAAAGTCCTTTTCTACCCGACAATAATCAAAAATGGAAAGGATTACTGATAGTTTTCCAAGTTTCGGTTGTTGTTTCTTATTAAAACCCTCTGCTTTTTCAACCTGTCCATCAAATAAATATATTTTATGAACCAGAATTCTCAGAACACATTTATTATGACTTAAGATTAGAATTTTAATTAAAATAATCCTCTTAAAATTTGTAAAATACAGAGTATACCAGATTAGGATTTTTTGAAATACCTATTTTGAAAGACCTAATTAAATGGTAAAGTGAGTAACCATTTTGAGTCTGTCCTCTGGATTGTTAATTATTCTGTAAAATCTTCATCAACTGCATGTTCTTCTTAGCTCTAACTTCTACTAATGCCAAATAAATAACAATAGTGTGTTCCCATTAACATGACAATGACCATATGACCATTAAATGGTCATGCAAGTCACTGGCCCTAAAATGATTGGTTGTTTGGGTTAACTATGCTTCCTCCACTGCTCATGCTGTCCATCTCTCCACAGGAAAAAGAGCCAGAGTTTACACATCCCTTCTCCTCATTACGGGGAGGCATTATATGGATAGCTAGGGCATATATATAGGGCGTTATAAGTTTTTGTACGTGGGGGTGCCACAGTTTGGAACATGATCATCTAAATCAGGCATGGGGACAATTGGTCCTAAAATTGGACACGGGGGCGGAGTCCAGAGCAAAAACACAAAATCCTACATTTCTAATACTCTTAATGATGCCATTTACTGGGAAAACGCATTATTGCATGGAAAAGGCAGAAGTATAATGATAACATAAAGAAATTATTTAATTAAGACAAGATTAGTGGGCCGCATTTGACAGCTCAACGGGCTGCATCTGGCCCCCGAGCTTTAGTTTGCCCATGCCTGTGCTGAACCAACCCTGTAGCTTAATTATAATAGTCCACCAACATGATTTTACATAACGTTCCTGATAGAGGGGGATACTCCCTGTAGGACTAAATGGATTCTAAACAGAGCTTTATACATATATGCATATGCTTAAGTTGAAACAAAGATTTGTGACAAACTTTCACGGCTTACATTGATATAAAAGGGGATTCTCAGTCAATCTGGTTACAGGAGACACCTGTTTTTTTTATTTGGCCTTATCTTCACTCCTAAGTTATTTGGGGCAGTTGTTAAGTGGTTAAAGAACCAGAATTGGGTGCTCGGAAGGTTTCAGGTTTGAATCCATCTGCTGTGAGCACCATCCCCACTCATTAATCCCCCTGGCCTGGGGTGATGATTTAGAGTCAGAGGTCACATTTCGTTGTGTGCAGTGGTGTGAATCACAATGTTAAAATGACAAGAAGTTTGCTTCCCTCCTTTCCTTACAGAACTTGTCCCATATCTCATCATGAACCATTTATTTTTCTACTTGTAATGTTCTTTACTTTATCATTTCACCAGAAACGTTCTTTATCTTTTTATTTTACCCTGAAGTGACACCATCCAATGTACCCATGTTTCCCCTCAGCACATCTGATTAACTTTACCATCCATCTAAAAGCTCCTTGCCTACACTCTACACCAACTTCTCATTTTTTTTTTTTGTTCCAGGCTCTACGGTAACCTGCTTCCGCTTTCGTGTCCACTGTTATACTGCACACTATCATTCTTTACTGCCTTACTACTCTCTCCACTGGCACCACTTTTTTTCTTCTTCTCCCCTTTTTAGGGGTTGCCACACCAAGTCATTAATTTCCATTTACCCTGTGCTCTGTATGCTCAACTCTAACTCCAACTACCTCCAGGTCCTCTCTCACTGCATCCATACTTTTTCTCTTTGGCCTTTCTCTTCCTCTCCTACCTAACTCAATCTCTAGCATTCTTTTACAAATATAACCACCGTCCCTCCTCTGAGCATGTCCATACCATCTTAATCGGGCCCCTGTGGCTTTTCCCCCAAACCTTTCTGTCTGTGTTCTTCCCCTTATCACATCATTCCTAATCCTGTGCATCCCAGTCACCTGCCTGCCTCCTGTCGTCTACCTATTCCTAGTGTCTCTAAACCGTACATCAGGGCTGGTCTCACAACTGTCCTGTAAACCTTTCCCCTTTTCACCTTAGCTGACACTCTTCTATCACAAATCAATCCTGAAACCTTTCTCCAGTTGTTCAATCCTGCCTGTACTCTATTCTTCACATCTCTTCCACAGTCTCCACTGCTCTGAACAGTTGAGCCTACATATCTAAACTCCTCCACCTTCACCACCTCTGCTCCTCTTTACTTTAGTGCAAACCCTCCACCCCCACTTTAAAGTCTTCTGTCCTTCCTACAGCACACATCAACACTATTGTACTGTTCTCATTACACATCCTGCACCAATCTAACATACTTCTCTGCCACTCCTGAGTTCCTTAATATAGAACCACAATTCCTCTGTTGACACCCTGTCATTGGCCTTTTCTAAAAACACTACAAAAACACAGTGAAGCTCCTTCTGACCCTCTCTGTTCTTCTCTATCAACATCCTTCAGGCAAATATTGTATCTGTGGTAATCTTTCTCTGCATAAACCTTGCTATTGTTAACAAATGTCTACCTCCTTCTTAACCTAGCCTCAACTACTCTTTCACAAATCTTCATGGTATGGCTTATCAACTTTATCCCTCTGTAATTACTGCAACGCTGCATATTACCCTTCTTAAATTGGCACAAGAACACGTCACCTCCACTCAGACATCTTGTCTGTCTGAACAGCCAAGTCAGAAAGTTTACCGCTACCACCCCTAAGCACTTCCATACCTTCACTAATATGTCAACGGGACCAAATGCCTTTCCACTCTTCATCCTCTTCAGAGCTTTTCGAACATAATCTTTTCCTATCTGATCTACCTTCTCCCTGCTAGAATTTGGCTCCTCATTCCCTTCATTTTCCTAGCTCACTGTCTTCACTGGTAATTCCCAGATTGATTTCACTGCCTTGCCAATCTGTATAACTTCTTTTTCCTTCCTCAGTGTCTAACCTCTCATACAACACTTCATATACCTTTTGTTTGGCCCTGGCCACTTCCCTCTTCACTTCCCTTGCCCTCTCTCTGTACTCCAGTCTATTCTCCTCCGTTCTGCCACTATCCCATCTCTTCTATGCTAATCTCTTTCTCTGAACACTCCCCTGAACCTCATCATTCCACCACCAGGTCTCTTTATCTTCCCGTCTCTGCCCAGAAGACACACCTAGCACCTTCCTAGCTGTCTCCTTTCTGAAGTCTTGACGACATAAAATTTTCACCACTTTATCTTCTGCTGTCTTCACCCTCTCCCTTCTTCTCACCTCCATTGTCAGTTTACACACTACCATCCATTGTTGTTTGGCCTCACTCTCACCTGCCACCACCTTACAATCAATCTCCCTCAGATTACCTCTTCTACACAGAATATAATCTACCTGAGTGGACCTGCCTCCACTCTTGTATGTCACCCTGTGTTCCTCTCTCTTTTGGAAATAGGTGTTTACCAGGGCCATTTCCATTCTTTTTGCAAAATCTACCACTGCTTGTTCTTCCAAATTTGTATCCCTAACTCCAAACCGACGCATCACTTCCTCATCCTCTCTGTTCCCTTCTTCAACATGGCCATTGAAATCTGCTCCAATCACCACTCTCTCTCCCCTGGGGATGCTCTCTACAACCAAATCATCATTCCAAAACATCTCCTTTTAGTTGTTAGCCCAGGCCCGAACTGGTCCAGTATGGAAATCTTTTTGTTGTCTTGTATGTTTGATTTGGCCAAAGTTTTATGCTGGATGCCCTTCCTGACGCAAGCCTCACCATTTATCCGGGCTTGGGACGGGCGTTAAAAAACAAAACAAAAACAATGATTTGTGCTCCCTATTGGCTGGTTTCTCCACTGGCTCCACTTAAAAATCCCTTAAGTCACTCAGCTGACATAATCCACATGTGTGCTCTTTCTTTCACACTTACATCAAACTCTGATCTTTTCCATTCCTAAAATAAGTGTTGCAGTTGTTTAGTCGTTTCTATCCTTTCGACAAATTCCTTCTCTATAACAGTATACCCCTCACTAAAATGTCAATTGAATGCTGCACCTATTAAAGGATAGAGTCTATAAAAAAGTTAACTTGAGCCATGCAGCCTGGGGATGCATGGTCCTGTAAACTTTACCACTGGCAAGTGCTGTTTTGATTTAATAAGTGATTTTTTGTATTCTCTTGTCTGTATGCATAAATCGGATCCACAACTCAATTAATTATTTTTATAGAAGTTTTATTTATATTGCTATTGTAACTGCTTGACTTCATACTGTAGATCCATGACATTAGTTGACTGCCAAGGCATATTCAGACTATATTCCTGATTGGAAATTCAAAGTCATTAAACTCTAACGTGGTCAGGGCCTGGGGGAATAAAATCCTTGCATGATCATAAAGCCTACCACCAAAAAATGTGACAGCTGACCTGAGAACGACTCTTTCAAACTAAGGCTTATCTTCCACACTGCACTTGGACTGAATACTTTTTCAGCACAGCAAAATGAAACTGGATGTGTTCACTGAACCAACTCTGCTGACAAATACTAAGTGTTTGCACCTGACAAATCACATAATCAAAAACAAAGTGTAGCAGCCCCCCTATGTCATAAAACCAAACAAGAATGGCACTCTTTGAGCTATGAACTAGTGCTAAAAAACAATTATCTGCAACAGGGCCCTGGAGCCCTGGCTAACTTAAAATCTCTAGAAACGAACTCATAATGCATTAAAGGAAATAACCATTTCCACATTTTTATTAGCGAAATTAGAGATAAACTGTTGTAAACACAAGGGCATAAAGTGTTATGAACCTAACATTTCAGGCAGCGTCAAATACAATTGACAGAGTTTTTTCATATGGTTACACCTGCACAGAACATTAGGGATTCAGTGATTTGCAGTATCCTGCAAACAAGAATGGCAACAAGACGGAGAGAGCAAAATCAGAAGTAGCTGCAGAAGCTCATAAAGTTTTTGTTAGCTACCGGAGCTAATTAAATGCCAGGAGCATTAAAAGCAAATGGACAGCTTATGTTATTGGAGTTGTAACTCATTAAAAGTTGTGCAGTGTGGATCGCAGTGAACAAATCTACACAATCGCAAAAATGTTTGCAATGGATAATTTGTGTTTGCCTGAGTCAGACTAAATCAGTGACCTGGCAATAACTCCAGCAGCCAGAACAGATCATGGCCCAGTGGGTGTCCTATCAGCTGTATTCTACAACAGTTTACTTTGCAGAGACCATAGGGAAAGTCATATTACATTAAAAACAACTTAATGTATGTAAAGGCATAAGAAAAATGTGTTGTATTGCATTTCAGATGTTCTAATTTCTTTCACTCATCATATTTTATTATATAACCCATGTTTGACAAGCATAATAATCACTTGTGATAGTTATGCAACCCAAATGGATTCAAAATGTTACACTGCATAAATAAAAGCTCTACAAAGAAACATATATTAAAAGGAACAAAGGGTGTTTATATCAAAGATTTTTGTTTTTGTAACCCGGTAAATAGACAGAGGCGCCAGATGCCAGAGAGTGCGCTAAAAATCACTGACTGGATGAAGACAAGATAGTTGACAAGAACATGACAAGATGAAAAGTGAATAATAGGACATGATAAATAATATGACAATAATAAAATATATTTTTTATTTTTGTTTAGCCTAATTACAGAGAAGAAATTAAGGAGTTTGTCCCATTTAAATGATTAATGATTTTTGCAGACGACATTGTGATCTGCAGTGAGTGTAGACAACAACTAGAAGAGAACCTAGAGAGGTGGAGGTCTGGACTAGAGAGAAGAGGAATGAAAGTCAGTCTTGGCAAAACAGAGTACAGATGTGTTAATGAAAGGGAGAACAATGGTGAAGTTACAGGGAGCAGAGAAGGGGCAGGAGTTCAGGTACTGAAATGAAACTGTTCAAAACAGTGGAGACCGTGGAAGAGAGTTGAAGAATAGAGTACAGGCAGGATGGAACAACTGGAGAAGAGTCAGGAGTGATTTGTGAGTGTCAGCAAAGGTGAAAGGTTGTGAGACCAGCCATGATGGATGGATTCAAATCACTATCAATAGGCAGAAGGCAGGAGGCAGAGCTGGAGGTGGATGAGTTAAAGATGCTGACGTTCTCTTAAAGAGAGACAAGGATAGACAGGGTCATGAATGAGGTGATTAGAGGGACAACACGGACAGGAAGGTTTGAAGAAAAAAAACTAGTGAAGGGAGATTGACATGGTTTGGACATGTGCAGAGAAGGGACAGTGGATACATTGGTAGAAGAATAATCCTAGAGATGGAGCTACCAGGAAGGAGACAAATAGGAGATGGATGGATGCAGTGAGGGAGACCATGGATATAGTAGATATACAGTAAAGGACAGGGTGAGATAGAAAATGTTGACTCTCTGTGGCAACCCCTGAGAAGGGGACAAGATGAAAGGAGAAGAATTTAAATGGTACTAATTTAAATGGTTGATCTGCTCAGAGATCAGGTATAGATTTTGCATGTCTTAATTGTAACTAGGGTGGTTTGCATCAATGGAAGATAACCTTGTACAGTAGGTGAAGCTTGATAAAATTAAATAACCGCCAAATATCGTGCCACCCAAACTATTCATTAGAGACTAAAATTATTATAATAATTAAAATTATTATCATTTAATTCAGCAGGACAAGGGTCCAATGGAAAAAAATACTGTAAGAGTAAATAAATAAACAAACCCTTCAACACAGACCAATTCAGAGGGGGAGGCTGAAGGGAGAAAGTGCATTTAAAATAATATATATTCTGTGCAGGCAGCTTGTCAAATTTACCTCTAACGTACATGTATTTTCGATGTTTCTTGAACTAAGATAAGCTTGGAGAGTAGAGACATGAGTTATTCTAGGTCATTAGTATGTCAATGATTACGTGTGTAGTGGACAACGGAAAAGAGTAGCAGTAATGGAACTCCGGAGTTACAATGAACAACTCATTTGTCTACATTCTTCAAACTGATTTCTTTGGGATGCTGCACTGAAATGACTTGAGTAAAACAATAGTGCAATCAGCCCCAAATGGCTTCATCAGCATTCCATTTACCCCTGCAGGAAAATCAGGACTTTAGAAGAACAAAGCAATCTGAGTTAATAGTGTGTTTGGAGCTGAAATAGAGGTCAGAACTAGTCCAGCTCTACTGGTGGGCTAATATTGTTCAATGCAGTCCCTAGCTATAAATCAGCCAAAAACATTCCTAAAAGTGTTATTTGGTGTGAAAGCAATATAGTGTTGATTAGTCGGAAAACCCTTTTTCTTAGATTAAATGTGAATATATGGCAGAGTTTGACTCATGATTTTTTGTGGACAACCAAAGCCACACTTTCTTTTACAGTGCAGACACCCAATAATGGTTAATAGGTGATATTAGATAATTTCCCGCGGCACACTGTTGTACAGGGCTGCTGACAACATGCACCTTTAAGTGACACATTCTTGCAGGCACTTTTTTTAAACATGTGCTACAATTATTAGTTGGGTTCAACAAGCCATGGCCACCCATGGTGTGACGAGATGAGGCTTCACCTGTAAGGACTATACAATAAGGTTATAACCTAGTGCAGTGCTTCTCAGTCTTTTTCTGTTACGCCCCCCCAGCAAGAACAGCATTTATCTATAAAATAGTTCTAGGTACACCTGTGCATAACATCGTATCCTTGTTAACATAAAGAAACAAAAAAGAGATATAGTTCAACTTACAAGGATGTGCAATTACACTTTATTGTAGTACGGCGGAAAAAAAAGTGTTCCCCAGGGTCACACGCGCCCCCCTCAGCATCGCACTGCGCCCTCCCAGGGGGGCCCGCCCCACACTTTGAGAAGCACTGACCTAGTGTTATGTTCCTGAGCATCTGAAAAACCTGTTATTCCCTAAGGCCCTTTTCATTTCTAGGTAGCATCCTAAGTTTTTGGTGAAAGATCTTGAAAAAAAGAAACATTTAATATTATCAGATTACTTTAGCCGTGACCTTTGGCAATCACAATAATGAAAATATCCTTCTAGCTGAGACGGAGAGATTGTTTAGTCCCTGGGCAGAGCGTAAAAGTGTATATGTCTTGATATGTTTCCTGAAAGTCCCGGGGAGGTTGCGTTTTGTGGAATGGGGTGAGGTGGAGGTTTATTTGTGGCTCAATTTGTTTGTGTGTTACTTAAAAACAAAAAAAAATAATGTAAATGAATGTCATTTTAAAGATTCCATTTTTATTATTAACAATTTGAAAGACAAATAATTCTTGATATGTTTTTCCTTGTTAACAGCCTGAGTCAAAGTGCAGCACCAAAAGTAAGAGGTATCCACTGCGTTCCAAATTATTATGCAAAAAGTATTCAACAGGGGTATGGTAAGATTTTTTGTTTGTCAGTTTAAACTCATGGATGGTAATGTGTATCATGGCTCTGTATATCACTGAAACCAACTGAAGACACCTGTGCTAATTAGTTTGGCAGGTGAGTCCACTTAAAGGGGAGACTACTAAAGGAGGTTGTTCCACATTATTAAGCAGGCTACCATTTTCAACCAAGATGGGCAACAAGAAGGGCCTTTCGGCTGCTGAAAAGCAAGAAATAGTTGAATGTTTGGGTCAAGGAATGACGACAATTAAAATTGCCAAGACACTTCGTTGCAATCATCGCACTATCGAGAAGTATGTAGCTGATTCAGAGCACACACATGTGCATGCTGATTAAGGAAAATCCAGGACTCCAGGACAGGCAAATATGTCTGATCAAAAGAGCAGCTGTAAAAATGCCCCATCACAGCAGCAGACAAGTTTTTGTAGCTACTGGTGCCTCCAACGTGCCCCGGACAACAAGATACAGGGTCCTCCAGGGGTTTGTAGTGGTGCATAAGCCATCATTTCGACCTCCACTATCCATGCACACAAGCAGAAAAGGCTCCAGTGGACCAGGCAATACCTGAAGACTGACTTCAAAACTGTTCTGTTCACCCATGAATGTCGTGCAACCCACGATGGTCCAGATGGATGGAGTAGTGGATGGTTGGTTGATGGCCACCCCATGTAAACAAGGCTATAGCGCCAACCAAGAGGTGGTGGAGTGATGTTTTGGGCTGGTATCATGGGGAGAGAGATTGTCAGCCCTTTGAGAATCCCTGACGGTGTGAAGATGACATTCACATCGTATGTGGAGTTGCTGCCATGGTTAAAAAGCGAGTATGGAGCTTTTTGGAACAAGATAATTTTCAATAAATCTTCATCTCTGGCTGCAATGGACATCAAAGGAGACAAACTCATGGTGCAGCCCCCTTCCTCCCCTGACCTTAACCCTATTGAGAACCTTCAGAGCATCATCAAGAGAAGTGTTTATGATGGTGGGAGGCAGTTCAGGAGAGCTGTGAATATTAAACCCAAGTTATTTATACTGACTGAAAATTTGTATTTTTATCTCCATTAACAAGTATATCAAGATCAGGTGACTCGCTACTCATTTTAGTGAAATACATGCCTACAGTTTTAGAAAGGTTTAGCTGTAGACAGCCCTCCTGTAACCAGATTGTCACACAGGACATTGTTTTGTAATATAACGAGTGATAGATTACGTTTTTTTCCTTGAACTTTGCCGAGTTATTGCCGAACTGCAGTTGGAAAAACTTTTAGATTTTATTCTGTCCGCTCCTCTGACTACTGATCGTTCCGTCGTCAGTCCCATTTGTCGTCCCACCGGGTGACTGCTAAGGTTTGTTGGACTTCCAGTATATTCAATTGTCGCTCTATAGAGTCGGCAAATCGTGTTGCTTTTATCTTTATTTCCATCCTTCTTTAGAAAAAACAAATGATGTCCAAACCTTCAATTTTAAATGAGAAGCGTGGCAAGTTTTGTCTGTGTCGTCGTCCATGTTGCTCAGAGCAGAGTAGCGCCCACTACCTTGAACTCCAATCAAATCAGCCCACGTTACAGTTTACCCACCGCAAGTCACACGTCCATAGACACGTGTGAATAGATGTATGTGTGTCTATTGGCTCGCTGCTCTTGTTGGCTGAAGCTGCCAATGTTGCACCTACAATTAATGTCAATTTGTTGGAGGTTGCATGTAGCAGAAAGGCGATCCAGGGACAAAAATCACGAAGATCATGTAGGTCACAGATGTAACCAATCTAAAACGATTAATTTGCACACCCCTATATCCTATACCATGTCTGCCTTACAACAACAACACACACACAAGCATACAAGTGTGCTATTTAAAAAAAAAGAGCAGGAGCAGAACCACACCCAACTTACCACTTTAACGTTCTCATGGTGTTCTCTACTACTTCTGCCTTACAACAACACACATAAGGCGCGCCACACATTTTGAAGATAATCTAAAAATTTTATGTGCACCTTATAGTCGTGAAAATATGGTAAATCTTGCAAATGTTCATGTAATTAACAAAAAATGCCAGATGAAGCTGCAAAAATATCTTAATTGTAAAAAAGTTTTTGGATATGTATTTTCTAGTGTAAATGTATAGTGTGCTTCTTGCCTTTTTACATCATGGCCAGATGAAAACTAGCCTCTGGCTGATTCTTTCTTATTTAACCATGTGTAATCATATGTTTATGAAATCTCATTTTCCCCTTTTAAACAAACTAAACCAAAAAAACTGGGTTATGCTTGCATCGAGATTTGAAGAGATAACATGGCATACACAAATATACTATGTAAAAAGTAATAATTTTTGAGCTCTGAGAATAGCTGTTGCTCTTATAAGCCCAGGGCACACGTTAGCGTAAGTGGGTCACAAAAAGTTTAATTCAGTTCATCATCATTGATTTTAAGATGCAGTCTGAAAGCTCAGAGGTTTTGCGACTGTGGAACACACAATACAATGACATGATCCATTAAGCACTCAGCCACAAGGCTTCAGAAGTGAGTTCCTTCTAACCACAAAACACTTAAACTTTTTACAGCAAGTACTTTGGAAAAACAAACGTATGCAGACTTATACATTTTCACCATTCCACTTGATACAAAAACTTCAGTCCATGTATTTTATATATCTATATATAAAATACATGGTACATTTATGTCTGACAATTGAGTTGAAGTGGCTATATGAAAATAGTTGAAAAACTTTTAAAAGTTATTCTAAGATTTCATCACTGCACACTGCACTTGCAAAACATCTGATGTAAACCTAGACTAACAACACTACACTTAAATTTGACTATAACAAAACAAAACACAGTCATGCAATCCAATCTGGGCTGACTAAGAAAGACCTCAGGGCTATGGTTGAACTGGTGAACTAAAGTTTTAAAAATACACTTGTAATGCAATACAGGACACAGTCAGTTCAACAATTTGAGCCGACATTCACCAAAAAGAGCATTTTTGGGGACATTTATCACCAAACAACAGGGCTGAAACAAAATGTTAAGGAGATGCAGGCAAAAACAGCAGCCAGTCCAGGCCGGTCTGAAGTGCCAATATATCCAAAAAAAGAACCCAGATAAAATTTTGCAAAATGTACTATGGCTGACATTTCAACAAGAGGCTCATCTAAGAAATTCTCCATATCGGGTCTGGAATTTTAACAAGCTGATCGCTATGCTGAACATGAAAGGAAGGAGGCAAGCACTGTAACTACCAGGACTTTGGACCGTTGTGTTTCAGCAGGGGGTGTAAAAGTATATGAGCGAAGGATTGCACCACCACGTTTCGTAGAATAACACCTGTTTTCTGAAGAACAGATATGTTTCGGCAGGTGGCCTAGTGGTTACTAGGAAACAACTTAAGTTCACAAGGCCCCCAGTTTGAATCCTCCTACCGCCAAGTAACCGCTAAAGTGCCCTGAGTATGGTATCATCCCCATACACTGCTCCCTAGGCTAGGGTTAGGATTAGGTCAACTCTGCTGGCTGCCCCCTGCTCACTATGGTGATCGGTTAAATGCAGAGGCATAATTTCCTGATGGATACTCCAGAGGGATTAATAAAGTTCTGTAAATCTAAAATCTAAAAAATGTTTGTGGTCTTTAAGATTAGTGTGCTCTTGAGTTGTCATGGCTACAGCGCAGATGTGCTGACCTATTCATAAGTCAGGGGTGTCAAACCGGATCCACAAAGGGCCGGTGTGGCTGCAGCTTTTTGTTCCAACCAACCAGCAGCACACCTGACTTGAATTTTCAATCAACTGATCTGAGTCTCAAGACAGCTGATTGGTCAACTAGTTTGCACTGGATAGGTTGGAACAAAAACCTGCAGCCACACCGGCCATCGAAGAATGAGTTTGACACCCCTGCCGTAGGTGATCTGTCTTTGCCAGAGATACATTTTGAGTGGGGTGCTGCACTTCGTTGAGACTTTACTTGATCTGTGTTATAAAGAGTGGACTTGGGTACGGAAATAAAGCAGGAGAAATGATCCAGCAATCAACATTAAGCCTATATACTTTTTTAGGTTTAAATCTACTTATTCTACTTAGTATTATTAAATGTTTTTATTCTATAATGTGCATTGTTGAAACTTACTTAAATATTTTCACATTTGTATTTTAATGTTTCTGCCTAGGTTTTCTCGTTTAGTTTTTTTATTTGGGTGCATCACTATTTAATATATTGTATTTGTAACTACTATAGAAAAGAGCAATAGGATCTGTAAAAATAAGATTTACAGCATTTTAAGTCTGAAATTCCCCCAGTTTTGGCATGGCCTCAAATAATAGGCAAAAATTTCCACATGTCTTTATAGGTTCTACATCATCCAGGTCATTTAACCAAAAAAATGGATACTTCAATGGTAACTGGGCATAGTAGGTTACTTGAAGACATTTCACTTATTAGAGGCTTATTGGGTTCAGAACAGAACTGAAGAAGCCTCTTGGAAGAGGGGTTGAAATATTTTCAAGTAACCATAACCTCGAAGTAACCATTTCACTAGTTAACGAAGTAACGGCTCCAGATGGTCCCACAAAGTCACATCTATCAGGAAGCAATTCCGTGGCTTCTATACATTTACCTTCTGTCATTATCTACAATAACAACACAGGCGAATATTTTCAACCTCAGCTTGGAGGATGATGTTATTGCTGTTTGGCCGACAGCTCCAAGCTGGGTGTCAGACACGATTCTGCCACACTGTTTAAGATAAAATCAAGTAAAGCTCTTCCCACAACATAAATCTGACATTTATGTTTGGCAATTCTGAATGTCAACACGTAATGAACTGACCTAAAATGTACTTTGATGTACATTTGAAATGTCACTGCCGTGTGAAATACAGTACTGCCCCATTGACTTTTTGGCAGTATTTGTCTCTATCGAATTTTTCCCAGGTCTCCATGACTGTTTTTTGCTGTGGGGCAAAAATAAAATATAAAACAAATTTATATATTGAATTTACCTCTAGCAAAGCTGCACTGCAATCTAATTTAAACGAATCGAGTGTTTTAGTAGCTGCAATCCCCAAGCTGAGCTGCAGTAAACTGTTTCTGTTGGAAGATAGAAGGAGTTATTAGTTTTGAGAAATTTAGAGAAACCACATCATAATTCAGCTCTGCATCAGAATTATCTAAACTATAACCTGGCACATTTCATCAAATACTCAAGTTGCATCATTGCATTCTTTAAAATATTCTTGCCACTGAACAGAATTCAATTAGATGTTATGTATTTTGTCAGGAGTGGTTGCCTAGTGGTTACGGAAGCAGACTTGGTCCAGGACCAGGGTGCCACTGAGGTGCTCTAAGCATAGCACTGTTCCGATTCACATAACTTCCAGTGGACTCACGACCAGCAGGAAGACTCGCAGTATTTGGGCGGCAGTCATGGAGACTGACGCACCTGGTAAAAATTGCACCAATTGCACCATATTGTAAGCGTTCCTGTGGTTGGTGAGCTCAAGAGAATGACTGCTTACTAAACTACTCGGCCACTACTGCCAAAGCCTAAAGTGGGTTGCGCTAGGTTTACCATTTTAAAATGAACATCTCATTCATCTCATCTGAGAATTCTAATACTGATAACTGCTCTTCTTTTTACATACTGCCTGGAACTGTAATGCCAGGGGACCTGGTTAGTGCATTAGCTGCCAACACAGCTCACTAATGGTTTTCACAGAATTATTAGTCCCAACTCACTTTAATAGAAAGCACAATAAAAATACTACAAAAACAAAGGTCCTTTCATCTCATATCTCATAAAAGTTAGATTTGAAAATAACAAGGCTGGCCCACTAACTGGCTGCATCAACATATTGCGGAAAGTAAAGACAAAGACCTAGATAACTAGTGTAATTAGTGTACTATTTTACAATGTAAATATCACTGCCTGAAATGATTCCATATGTTGCATTGCCAATTGAAAGACCTAAAAAGCCTCTTTTACCAGCTCCTGGTGATTTGTGGGTGTTTTTATGCCTGTAAAAGTTTTGTGAATTTCCAAACTGTGGTGTAAAAAATACTACTGAAATACTAAATCTTAGGTTTATAAAACAACAACTTATTTTAAATTTGCATATTATATTCTGAACTAGCTTCTTCAGGGCGAAATTAGATTTTGGTTTGCAAGCAAGGGTCGAATTTAACACATAATCATGCTAAACCAATCCAGTAGTTGTTTACTGACAGTCCAGCAACATGGCTGCTCTACCTTATGTTACTGATATAGAGGAATTCTCCAAAAAGTCTTCAACCCCGGAACAAACAAATTCTAAACAGTCGTTTACACATAGGCTTGTGTTGAAACAAATAATTGTGACAAAATAACAACTGGATACTAGGACACTAGGATAGCAACTGACACTAAAATATTGAGGGAGGAAAAATTGATTTAATAAAATCTACGGTGTCAACTTTGATGTCAAATTTTCAGTTAGCCGTGCTACTCGAAAGACACTATTTATTTTAATTTGCAGTTTTTTAGAATATTTTTAGAACTGTATTAATCCCTGGGAAGTATCCTTCAAGAAATAATGTCTCTGCATTTAACCCATCACCGTAGTGAGTAGGGGGCTGCCCAGGGAGCACTGTGTGGGGGCCATGCTCAGGGCACCTCAGCGCTAGGGTGATTAGAACCGGGGCCTGACGGACCTAAGTCCGCTTCCTTAACTACTAGACCATCAACTGTCCATAAAAATTTTTGGCAATACCACCCACGGCAATTGTATAAGCTCTGATGCCTACAACAGTGTTTTCTTTTCTGATGATCCCTCCATCACCCACTGTCCACGATGTTTTCAGAGTAGAACTACCTTCCACATCTAGAGTAAGCTGCCCTCTGCAAGGTGTAGAAAGGCATTGGTCTTTCAGCAGCACCCATAAACAACAATGTGCAAAAGTGTATTTCTGGTTTGTCTTATTAGCAGCCACCTAACGTGGCAGAGCAGGTGACAGAGAGACTCATAGGCCCAAAGGAAGATGTGGAAGCAAACACTCCTCACGCTGCTTCTTGCCATACGCCCTGAATGGATGTAAATTCTAAGACTACAATCACCAACAGGTGTCTGAGAGTGAAGTGCAGGGGTGGACGAAAAGGTAAAAAAAGGGTTCTTTTGTTTCCATTTTACTGCACTGAGAATCTGAGCAGCAAGGCTAAAAAAGGAGAACAAATTTTACTATTGTATAGTCAATGCTCCTGGTCCGTCGGATTAAGGAATTCTACTAAATCTGAGTTTTAAGACTTCCTGCAGAAGTGCATGTCCTTAGACACCCAATGCTTTTATCAATTTTTTAGATTAAAGCACTTATGAGTTAATTTGTTCACTTTCCCTGTATTATTTTGCAGAGAGGTTGTTAGTGAATAATATGTTCTCAATGCTACTCAGACATGCCCTTCAGCACTAAGAGAGTTGTTTATGTTCCTTAGCTAATTGACAACCTTTTGGTATTATTTCCAATGGCAACAGACAGGTCTGTCTACATTCAGCAACTCTACATGCATAAAGGGCTGTGTAATGATAATAGAGCTGTATATATAGAGTATATTAATGCCTGAAATCTCACCATCAGCAATTGCAAGTACATGAAGATATTTCTTATTCAGGGGAATTTTGGAAAGAAGTTGACCATTTATTGTAAAATTACTGTTAGGGAGAAATAAGGGAATACAATTTATGAGGTAAACCATGCAACACTGCTGGAAAAGCAGAGGATGTGTAAATAAGAGAAAGGAAGTAATATGACTTTGCACTGTTAACACGTGGTGACTCACCTTGATACGGCACCAAGATGACTGACTGACTCCCTTGACAGTGTCACGCATGTCTCCTTCATGGGCAAAACCTGAGGACTAGGCACGGTGTTTTCTGTGTCTGTAGCTTTCGTCCGATGTTGCCGCTGCTCTTCCTCTTCATCCTCACCCTCCTCATTACCTGGCTTCTCCTTCCCTCGACCCTCACTCTCGTTGTCGCTCTCTTCACCTAAGATGTCGTCCACCTGTTGTTTTTTAAGATTAGAAAACTTAACAGCCTGAAGATTTCCTTCACACAAAATGTAAAAAAAAATAAATAAATTGCTCATTCAATGCTATTTCACAACTATTAAATAAAATGTCATTTAAGTATAATCTCATAATGCCTAAACCCTAAGAACTGCAAATTCTAATTAAGCATTTAATTAGAATAGGGAAGTGGTTCCTTCTAAATGAAAGATTAAATATTCTACATCGCTGTAATTTGTTATTAAATCTCAGACCAACTGGAGAACCCTGCTTAGTAACAGGAAGCATTAGAGCGAATATATCTAATTAAATTCAGGACTTTCTAACAGCTGTATATGAAATAATATAGATTTTATTCCTTCTGGTTACAAACAACTATGGATTCTCTAAAAATCTTTCAGAAAAATATACATAACATCAGATTGATCATATGTGTCTCCAGGGAAGCCACAGCTATACAAGAGCTCCATATAATGCAGGGGTCTCCAACAGTGTAACCATAACCTCGAAGTTATGGTGTTGCATTACGCAGAAACTATGGGATACTAATTTGTTATTAATGTTATTCGTTTGTATTGAACACTGAAAGCTGACGTGGACCGTCGGTGAAATATAGATAGTGTGCCTGGTGGCCATCAACTTACTTGAGTTTGAGACCCTGGTGTAATGTATGGCTAAGTGGGAATGACAAAATGAAATGGTCAGATCAGTCAAAACTATGCTTCTTCCCTCTTTGTTTCTCTAAAACAAATATATGTTCCATGTATACAGATTATATAGATATAAAAAGGATGTTGTAATTAATTCTCTAAGCTATTTCTAAGAGCATAGGTGCCGTATATCCAAGTCCAGAAAGTCCAGTGTCCATTAATTTATCCTTTCTTTAATTAAAAATAACATTCATAGACACATTATTCAATCCAAAAATAATTAGTATCTATTTTTGGGTCTACAGGAGTAGAACCACTTGTGTCGGAGTTTTAGTTTTAGACTTACTTTGCCAGTTCTGAACTGAAGAAGCCTCTTGGATGAGAGGTGAAATGTTTTCCAAAAAAAACTTAATGTCCAGTTGCCTAACAATACCTTGACAATAACCTTGATGAGTGAGTATCTTCATCGACAGCGATTAGTGTTCCGTCTCACATCAACCAGGAACTGATGGAAGTTCCTCAGCTAACGAGGAAACAACTTTCAACTCCAAGAAGACCAGTTGCTGACAACTAAATATTTTGGATGAATGGACATCCCCTAAAAGGCACACATATAAACATGCTAAACAATGTTTCAATCTTCTTTTTTCGGGGGTTGCCACGGCGAGTCAACTGTATCTTTTTCTCCAAACCTTCATATCTGCGTTGTTCCTTTACACCTCATTTCTGATCCTGTCCATCCTTGTCTCTCCTTAAGAGAACCTCAGCATCTTCAACTCCTCCACCTCCAGCTCTGCTCCCTGTCTTCTACCTATTCCTGTTGTCACTAATCCAACAATCATGGCTGGTATAACTGTCCTGTAAACATTTCCTTCACCTTAGCTGACACTTTACTGTCACAAATCACTCTTGAGACCTTTCTCTAGTTGTTCCATCCTGTCTATACTCTATTCTTCTCCTTCCTTCCACAGTCTCCACTGCAGTTGATCCTAAGTATCTAAATTCCTGCACCTTCACCACCTCTGCTCCTTCAATGAAATAAAAATAGTCATCGTTGACTAATTTCTTTAACTAAAATAAAAAAATGGTTTCACTCAGTAAATTGGGATTACAAATCTATTAAAAAAATATTGCAAAGAACCTAAAGATTTGGTGTCACAAACACCACTCCGAACCAATGCAATAGTCGCCCATGTTATAAACCAGAGTTGAGTTATTTGGCTACAGCACAAAAACAAAATATTCCAGAGTTGATAGAGTCATTAAAAATCAATCGGCTGCCCCGAGGAAACAACCTCGCCTCAGGCAAAGGTAAAGAGTACACAGTCAGATCTCTGTTTGCAGTAACAACCCAAACTCCATAGCTCCAGCAGCTAATTTAATTTGTTTTTCCACAAGCTCACCATTTACACAAGTCCAAGGTCACTGGTCTTAAACAGCCGGCCTGGCTTATGAATGAATTTTAAATGAGGATAATAAATTACTGAGTGAGATATAAATAAGGAATGTCATGACACATGATTTGATTTGATTTGTTTGGTAGTATTCTGCTCACGTCTCACTGGCACAAATGTGTAAGGTTTTGTCTTTCAAGTATACATGAAGACATGTTTTGTCTAATAGTGTTGGATTGAACAATCCAACACTATTAGACAAAACATGTCTTCTTAGCAGTTTTAAGTTTCCTAGAACTAAACAGTTGTGTCCCATTTAGATCAAATATTTCTACTAAGAGTAACTGCCTGATTCCCAACCCCATCAGACAGTGTTGCATTACAAACCACTATACTACCATGATGGTTATATAGACAGTTGGGCTATGAGCCACGTCAGGAAATAGAACAACGTCCATACATAAAAATGTTCAGTTTCTAAATAAAGAAACAAAAACAAAATTCAACTCAACTTAAGGAAAAAAAAAAAACTTTAGAAAAAATGTTTTCTGAACTGACCCTATAAACACACTATTGTTTTTTTGCCTTGCAATGCATTGTAGGTAAGGCAGGTGAGACATGTGCAGCTGGTTGAAAAAGGAAATACACGTGGCAGCTGAGAACAGAGAACTGCACTAACCTGACCATGAAAAATAATTAAACTGAAGTAACTATTGTGATATACACATACAGTATATCATTGTGTCACGCACAAACACTCATGCGCATTGTGTATTTCTCTGTTTTTCCTTCACTGTAGAAAAAAAGCAACAAAATATTGCAACACTGTTACATTAAAGTCTTGTGATTCTGCACAAACTTTTTTGAGATTATCTTTAATGCAATTGAAAAGTTTGTCAGACAGTGCAGCCTTCTTTTACACAAGGACGGTGAGACGAGTCTAGTCAACTGTTATATATTTTTATATCTTAAATTTGCAGTTGCCAAAGGTATAGATCTGAAGCAGCCAAAGTTACTCCTCTAATTGGTTGCTTCATAATTTCTTTGCAATGGATAAAGACCTAATAACATATATCAGTGTTAATTTAGATTTTTATATTTTTCTATATAATACAATTTTTCAATCCATATCCAGGAGAGAGGAACAAAAAAAGCAGCTATCCCAACACTTTATAAGACAGCTTTGTTTCTTAAGTTTTCTTTTGAGACTGGGGGAATAAATGTTTTCATCATATGCTCAAAACCAGCCTGAGGTGCAAACTCAAACAAGTCATACTCAAACATCTATGTGCAGCAAAATTAACCAACCGAGAGTACACTGTGAGGGCTGGTAATGACCTGAGTTTAGAACTTCATCTTGTACCAGGTCGAATTGAAACAACAATAGGCACAATGGTTGCTGCAGCTGCTGCACAAGTGTTAGTTGGTTTCTGTATGAGCTCAGACCAAAAGAAAAGAGGTCAGCAAATTCTTTATTGAAAAAAAATATATATATTATGTTTTCCAGCCTATCTAGAGTAAAGATTTTAAAAGAGCTCTGATTCCCTTATAATGGAAAATTGGCCAATCAAAGAAATAATAGAACAGAAGACGCAACATTCTGAGAATTATGTGAGAAAGTGAGTAACCCACAGCAGGAGAGCAGTACATTTGCAGCCAGTCAATTAGCATAGATCGTGTGGCTAATACAGTGGGTTATTGCAAAAGTCTCAACCAGACGAGAGCTAGAAAATGAGGATGAAAATGACCTTAGATGGGTTTTTATAGGTTTATAATGACCAATTCGTGAAAAGATTGATGAAGGACAAAGGAAATCTTGCTGCTGTTCTGTAGCATTCAAAAATAAGCTCTGCAATTGACAAAGTGTCACTAGAGAATACGTATATGAAACAGAGTTTTTTTAATACTTGTTTGCAGAAATAAGCTAAAGATGTGAAGCCCTAAAAAAAACTTCAATAACCTTCCCTCTTCTGGAGACTTATCAGGAAGCGTCTCAATCCTCCCTCTCTCCGTAACTCCAGAGGATTAATTCTCACCACAGCTAAGAACTCAGATCAATACCTGCAGGTAAAGGAAGACATGGGATCACTGTGACTGAGCTCCTGTGATCCTGGGAATTAATGAGCCATGTCTCTGAGGGGCCCTACGGCAACAACCTTGCCTGTGCCCTGTGTCTAAATCCTCACCTTGCTACGTCTTATGATTGCTCTCTATCCAACGTCTCATGGAGTTTAGAATTAATGTGTGTTCTATTAACTTAAACTTGGTGGAAACGTGGTTAAATGAAAGACAGAGCTCAGTGTTTCAGGGAAACATTATTAAAAGAGAAACAATCCTTTTATTATCACTATTATGTTTTGTGGCTATTTATTTTAGTAAATTAAAATGAAAGATACCCACCATGTTATGTCCTTGTCCTAAGTTGGTCCCTGGTTCCATGCAAAGGGTTTTTATTAGGGGTGTGACGATTCACCCATATAACTATCAAATTCATATTTCGGTTCACAGGGTACGATTCGATTCAGGAACGATTCATAAAAAAACATTAAATGATCGATCCAGTTTGATCCGTTTCGGTTCAGTTCGATTAGTTTTTTTAATCTTGAAAAAAAAATTTGCAACTTTGCTTTCAACAACATTATACAGCTGCCAGTCTTTTGAGTTTTAGTTTAGTTCATTTAAAGGGTGGAATGCAAATTCATAAACACATGGTTAAATAAAAAAGCCATTAGCCAAAGGCTAGTTTTCATCTGTAGTCCCCTGGCCATGATGTTAAAAGGATGTTAAAACACCTTTTTACAATTAAAAATTTTTACTTCATGAACATTTGCAAGATTTAACTTCGTCACCCAGTCAGCAGTCTCTCCAGATAACTGCTAAGGTTTATTGGACCTCCAGTGTATTCAATTGTCACTCTACAGAGTCAGTAAATCGTGTTGCTTTTATCCATCTTTCCAAAAAAAAATCTAATTATGTCCAAAACTTTGATTTTAAATGAGAAACGCTGTAAGTTTCTTCGCGTAGTCTGCCATGTTGCTCAGAGCAGAGTAAAACCCACAGAATAGATGTATATATGTGTCTATTGGCTTGCCGTGGGCGGAAGCGGTCAATGTCGCGCTTATGTCTAACGTTAATTTGTTGACAGGGCCATGGAGCAGGAAACCAATCTACGCCCAAAAAGCGGAACCATAGGACCGTTTTACTGCATTATCTATCGTTTGTGGCTTTTTGGACCGGTGCACTCGAATTGTGTAGGTCACAGACGAATAACCGATCCAAAACGATTAATTTGCACACCCCTAGTTTTAACCCTTGGTGCAAAACACAGTAGTAGCCTGAAGGAGGCTAAAGGCTACTCAACACTGATTCCAAACCATGTCAGTTTTCAATAAAAAGTCAACATTTTTTGCTCCCTATACTTACAGAATTGTTCAGACAAAAAAAACTTAAAAACTCCTTTGTCCACCAGGGAAACAAACTGTTTAGCTCCTCTATGCAGGGTAGAAGAGGGTACAAACAACCGGTGGTGGAGGAGCTTCAGCAATAACCTCATAACTGTGCAGTGCTATACAGTATATATATCAGAGGTCGGCCGTCAGGGCCAGCAAAGCCTTCTCTGCTGGTCAGCGGAAACTAGCTGGCTTTGGTGTCACGTGATTTTATACTATATATACAATTAGCCAAAGGCTGGTTTTCATCTGTTGTCCCCAGGCCATAAAAAGACACTATACATATACAATAAAAAACATATGCAAACACTTTTTACACAATTAAGCCTTTAAAGAAAAGCTGTGAATGTAATATTAACCCAATATATTTATTCTGATTGACAATTTGTATTTTGTCTCCATTAACAAGTATATCAGGATCAGGTAACACTCTACTTATTTTAGTGAAATACATGCCTACAGTTTTAGAAAGGTGTAGCTGTAGACAGCACTCCTGTAACCAGATTGTCACACAGGACATTGTTTTGTAATATAATGAGTGGTATATTCCGTTATTGCCTTGGAAAAACATTTTTATTTTATTCTGTCCGCCTCTCTGACTACTGGCCGTTCCTGCCGTGCCAGTGTAAGCGCCACCCAGTCATCAGTCCCACTCTGCCGTCTCCCCGGGTGACTGCTCAGGTTTGTTGGACCTCCAGTGTATTCAATAATGGCTCTATAGAGTCGGCAAATTGCATTGCTTTTTTTCTCTCTCAAACTTCACGGAGTTCATAGTCTTGGAGAACCAGCCACTCTTTCATGTCAAGATGGTGTTTTTACTAAATGTGTGGAATTTCTGTAGCCGGGCTATGTCAGGACTAATTGCATTCGAAATAAGTATTTCTCGGACGTTTGCCAGTAAAACGCCATTCGGTGTCTCTCATGTCATCAACAAGAAGAGTAGTTTACATTGTAACAATGCTGAAATGTCTTTTTGCAGCCGTTTCTATCTGTGCCCATTTATATTGACTATTGTTGTAAAGGCTGAATGAGCCCGGTTTATAATGTTAATGTTGTCAATGTTTTTGGAAAGTTATTCTGTCCAACACTAGACATTTCTTGTTTACATTAAATGCTGCACAAAGAATCATAGGACTGTTTCAGACAAAATGGTAAAAAATATTTTATGTAATTTTTTCATAACTTATATTGAAGTAGTGTGTTTATGTTGTACACTGTTATTTATAGAATTCATTTGGCCTGATATGTTATTAATTCAGGGGAATTTAGCTGCCTATATCGCTATCGGTTCATATCGGTATCAGTTCATTTCGGTATCGGAAATTAAGTGTTTGGGCAATAACGATTCATATCGGTATCGATAAATGTCATAGCGGACATCCCTAAGTTTTAGTACAGCATAAAAAAATATGATGAGGTTTATTCCAGATTTTGATATACATATGTTATATGCATAATGTACTTGATTTAATATTTTAATGCTGTCCAGTTGTGTATTTCAGCTAATGGCACAAAAACAATGAATTGTGTGCCTTGGAAAATGCAGGCGCAATACTTCAAAAACAACCAGGCGGGGCTAAGATGTCATGAAATAATCACCGCTCAAATGCGGCAAAGCCGTTGAAATGTCAAAGACAAGTGCTGCTGGTGTTATGAGATAAAAAGCCAAAGTTAGCACTGAACACTCTATTTACCAAATCAATATAAAGCCTCTATTATGTTCCCAGAACTGAAATGATCAGGGAGCCAAATAAAAATGCTCTTAAGGCTGAATGTATCAAATACAAAAGGCCTAATTACGCAGTAACAAAATTAGAGTTTCAACTGTGAGGAACTGATAATCAAAAGTTCATTTATACAACACGGAAAATAAGGTATAGAAATACTTTGTTCTATAAATGAGCATGATTGGCTTACTAACTTAAGGATACCATTATGATATATTTTCAAGGCATTACAATTATCTGGAATATCTTCTTCTCTCAGCTTGTACCCTTTTCAGGGGTTGCTACAGAGAGTCAACCTTTTCCATCTCCCCGGTTCTCTGTATCTTTTTCTTTGATTTCAACTACCTCCATGTCCTCCCTCACTGCATCTGTCAATCTCTTCTTTGTCTCCTTCCTGGTAGCTCCATCTTTAGGATCATTCGTCTACCAATGTTTCCACTGTCCCTCCTCTGATGTCCAAACCATCTAAATTTTGCTTCTTTAGCTTTTTCATCAAAACTTCCTGTCTGTGTTGTCCCTCTACTGAACCCATTCCTGCTCCTGTCCATCTTTGTCTGTCTTAAAGAGAATCTCAGCATCTTAAACTCCTCCACCTTCAGCTCTGTCTCCTGTCTTCTGCCTATTGTTAGTGTCTCTAAACCACAGGTACCAAACTCAGGCACAGGAGCCAAATTTGGCCTGCAGTGTCTCAATATTTGGCCTGTAAGTTCATATCAAATATGTACTTGAGTTGGCCAAGCAGTATATAGGCCTTAAATACTGTCAGGATTTATGGGATAAGTGACATATGGCCTTTGTTACAGCGCAGACATTTTGGGTTTTTTCCTTGCAGTAGGTCTGTAAAAAAACATTAAAAGGATCTGAAAAGGCAACAGATGAAGGCAAACATCACTGATGTGTGTTTTATTTCTCATGTGTTGATAATGTTAAGCGACTGTTCCAGATTCAATGTTCCCAAAAATCAACATTTCATCATGGACGGCACTTGAAGACAGGCAGACAGTTGCTTGGAGCTCCTGTCAATAAAGGGCCCGGTACAAAATCTTTTGCTATGGGCCCCAGTGCCCCTGCATTTATTATCTGGAGAAGGGGAAATATTTACAGTGTATTTTCCATAAATATTTAGTCTGGCCCGTGACCTCAAGCTCATTTTTTATTGTAGCCCAATGTGTAATTGAATTCAACACCCCGCTCTAAACCATCTGCAACATAATAATCCTATTTGCAACAGCACTGGCTCATAGTAGTAGTCAGCGTTGTCTCACTGCAATAAAGAAGAAGTTGCTGAAATTTGGGTCTATAGAAAAGAATCTGAACACCATACCTCAGCTCAAGGTGATATGTATATATTTATGGAATATAAATTTTACAACATTTCTTGAAACCATCTAGTGTTCTAGGAATAAAGACAAAATCAATACATCTCTCCCAAGAATCATGTCTAAAATACAGCCCAATCAGCTGAGAGATTTTAATTAAAAAGGAAGCAGTTAACTGGATATTACAATTTTCGCTTGCCATGCTAGACACGGAGCTACCAGGTAGGAGACGAAGAGGAAGGCCATGGAGAAGATTTATGGATGCAGTAAGAGAGGACATGGAGGTGGTTGGAGTTAGAGTTGTGGATACAGAGGACAGGGTAAGATGGAAATTGTTGACTCGCTGTGGCAACCCCTGAAAAAGGGACAAGCTGAAAGGAGAAGAAGCTTCATTTTTATTTTGCTAAACAATGGAGCTGTGGCTTTGCACAATTAAAGAAAAATCAGAACAACAGAAGAGTAGGTGAGCGAAGAACCTTTGTTACCAGGATGGTATCGCATAGCAATTTGACTGAGTGGTTGAGTTATTTTACCTTAGAATTGGACTGAGGCAAAGTGCACTGCATCCTAGTAACTGAAGTCAGTTTGTCTTCCAGAGCATGACCAATCACACAAACGTGCAGATAATTAACACAAACTTTAATTCCTATACACTACCTTCCAGGAAAGAGAGACCATATTGGACCAAATAGTTTAGGAGGACAGAGATATTTGGTATCAGTGAGAAAAGAAAAGAAGAAGAGAAGAAAGTGATGACAATGTGGGAGTTGATTCCGTCTAGTAGTATCTGCCCTATCCTGTGTTTATTTCCTGTGCAAAATCCTCAAATACATATTGTTCATGGTTACTATGATATACTGTACTAATAATCAACTTTTGTAGTGTAGAACAGTCACAAACGCAGGATTCGCAATCTTCTTACCTCTTTGTCCATGCTCTCTAAATCCTCCTTGCAAAGTGTGTACAGCGGCATAGTTTCAGACATACTGGGCTGCCGTTTTCGACGAGACGGTCCCGGCTGCTCATTGTCCTGGTTGATCTCGCCTCCATCTTCCTGCAGACTGTTTGAAGTTCCCCTTTAGGATGTTTCAAAAACATTGTAAAAATGTTCTTTGAGTTCCAAGCTTAACCAGGATTGAACAACAACTGAGGCACAAAGGAAATAAACAGTGAAAAAGAAACCTAATCTTTGTTTACTTTTGGTTTTTTTTCTACAGACATAAACATAATGAAATATTTTTTCATACAGTTGGTGGAACAAGTGAAGGCCAACCAGAAGGTTAGAGATGAGTCATTGTAACATTGTGATCCGCACCATAGCACACGTCTTTGTGGCCTAGTGGTTAGGTGGTTAACTGCTAGTCATGATATAGCATGGCTTGAGAAACGTTTAATGAAACCAGCATCTTGAATGAGAAAGAGTGACTAGTTATCCAGAATCTACTCCATGATGTTTGTCTGATCTCTTTTGCTCGTGGCTGTTCTTTACCGTATTTAAATTTGAGTCTCTTTAAGAGACAGCTGCGTTGTTGTCGTTACATGTTGTTCTTATTTGCTCCGCTACATGAAAACGCCTCGTGATAAAGTCTTAAAATCACACCCGAACTCTCACATGACCAGCTCCTTGCAGTCATAACAATTTTTTTTAGATTTTTTAGATCTACAAAAAAAAAAAAACTCCAGACCACAGACATTTACTGTAGCATCGTGCATTGTTGTTGTGCCTTCAGAAAAATTTGATGACATAATCTATCACGCGGCGGTTTAAGTGTCAGGACCCCATAAGAGTGTCCATCTTATTTGTGGCATTGGATTTTGAATATCAGTGGAAAACCCGATACTGATACGCTTCGATATTAAAAAAGGTTGCTGATATTGGGCTGATAGTGTCAGTGGACCGATATTATCAGCCATCCCTAGAGGAAATAATAAGGTGAAACAAGGAGAAGACAAAGTTCATATAGATATTCCATAGTATTCCCTTGGTGCTCAAACACAACACTTCTTTTCAAAAGGCCTCCACATCTTCAACAATGATGTCAATTTTTTTTTTCCTTTTCATTATAAATTATAGATTTCAGGCTTTAGCTTTAGTCTTAAAGCTTTTACCAAAACATTTGTCAAGTCAAGCATGACTTCAAAGATGTAAAAACGTTTTTCAGGCAGTTCACAACATGGTTAAGACAACATAAGTCCTCAAAAGTAAGCAAAACTCTTCAGTGGGTTCATGGGAGCAACAGACCACACGCTTTTACTGGGTTTTACTTCCAGGTACATATAATTAAATTCATGCAGTAAAAAGGTTTGTAAATAAGGGTTTTGTTGTAGAAAAGTTAAGACCTGCAGGTGCTGAGTGTCTCTACAGGGAGAAATCTGCACAGCACGCCAACAGTTTGCCTAATTAATGGAGATGGAAGAAATGGACTGAAGACCCAGAGAACAAATCTCTACATTTAAAAGTTCTCTTGAGTAACAGTTCATTCAACACTTGGTTAGTCTTACTTTTTTAACACTCACCAACATAACCTACATGTTGAAGTAATGTTAAACCACCCTAATGTGCTTGAAATGGTGTGTAAAGAAAAAGAAAAAAAAAAAACATGTTCAAAAACTGCAACATACCTGAGACATGACTGATCTGCGTGATCCGACAGCAACAGAGATGCTGACGTCTGCAGGTATGGTGATGGTCGAGAAACCTGAGGGCTCCTGCGGATAAGCTTCCCTGTAACGGGGTCGTAGGTTCGAACCTCTGGGATGGGAGGTTGAGGTTTCTGGTGAATTGGAAGTGGTTGAAAAACTGGCTTCAGCAAGGAACCTTGATTGTCCACAAGAGCAGATGGACTGTTGCTCCTTTATCAGGGAAAAATTTAATAAAAAAGATCACAAAAGAACATTTTATTGACATATACACAAGTGTATTATTAATAGCATGGCTATTTACTTTAAGAAATATTTATATTATTAATAAAAAAATTGTAATTAGGCATGGCCGATATATCGGTCCATCGATATCATCGGGCTGATATCTGCAATCTCTTTTAATATCAGAACATATTGGTATTGTTTTTTTCACGGATATTCAAAATCTGATGCTGCAAAGCCACGGTTTCCAGCAGGTGATTTATGATGTCATCTTAAAGGGACAACAACAATGATCAATGCTACAGTGATTTGGAGTCTTTCGTGGTGTTTTTTATAAGACTTTCATTGTAAATGACCTAATTGTCGTCAATAAAATTGAGTGTATGTTTTTAACAACCTGGCTCGGAACTGATGCACCTGTCTTTCTCAAAGGACCTCCCTCTGATTACAATTTCCTATACTCAACTCAGATCAGACAAAAAAGGCAGGGGCACAGCATCATTAACTATGTAAACAAGTTAAATTTCAACTATATTCCACATTTGAACACAACGCCTTTATCTGTTGCAGCCCCCAATATTATGCCTCACGGTCTATGGACCACCCAGGTATGCTCCTTTATCTTATTCTCTTTTGCAACAGCTGGAGGCCCCACTGAGAACAGTGCAGAGGCAACACCTTATCCCTGAACTAGTCAAGGACTTCACTGAGACGATGCACGATTCCCCTGATGTAGTCCTACCTGCCCCTCCCTATTACATTGTTGAGAACAGTTAACTCAGATCAGCTCTCGACTCTGTTGTCCCAGTAAACCATTAAAACAATTAAAATTAAAAATCCTGCTCCATGGAGAAATAATGAATTTGAAATGCCAAAGAAAAATTGTAGATGTGCCAGAAGAAAATGGCGATGATCAAAACTGACAGTCCATCTTGACATACTGATAGAAAAACAAGCCACAATTTGAAACCACCACCATTCTCTCTGTGAGGACTTTGCAAACCATTTCAAGGGTAGGATTAACCTCATCCGAGCCAGCGTCCTTTCAAATCAGAATGTACCCCTGGTTAATAATGTCCTCCCTAGCCCATCCAACCAGGGATGCTTAGTAGAGTTTTCTTCCAAGTAAAACCAACAACCTGCCTCCTAGACTCCATACCTACACCCCTCTTAAAATCGTGTTATACAATATTCGAAAATTCAATACTTTACACATATTATTAATTACTCCCTTCAAATGGGTGTCTTCACTGATGTTTTCAAAAAAGCAGTGGTAAGGCCACTTTGAAGAAGAACGATCTTGATCGTGATGATCTCAACAGTTTTCGGCCCATATCAAATTTACCCTTCCTAAACAAGATATTACAGAAACTAGTTCTTAGAAATAAATACAATTTTTGAAAAGTTTCAGTCTGGATTTAGAGCAAACCATAGTACAGAGATGCCATTGCTAAACATTGTAAACGACATCCGGTGCAATTTAGATTAAATTAAGAAAAACTCTCAGTACTGGTTCTACTGGATCTGAGCACATCCTTTGATACAGTTGACCGCCACATATAAACAATACTGTATGTATTATATTTAATACATACAGTATTGTATATGTCTTTCACCCTGAGGTTTCTACAGTTGGTCAAATGGATTTGAAACAATGCTTTATACATATGCTGGAATGAGTGGAAACAAACAATGGCAAACTTATCCCGTTTACAATAAAATATCGCAGGAAACTCATAATAAAAACTTTACAGTGAGCATCGTCACGCAGAAATTTTTGGTCTGTCACAATTCTGGAAATCTTTTAGTTGGCCTTACCGAAGTGTGTTAGAATAGTCTTCCTTCAGTGGGTAAAGCTGTTCTTCTACCCTCTCCCAGCGCTCCAGACAGCTCCACAGCCAATCAGGGTTGACAACATGAAGGTGCTTGCAGCCCTGTGCCTGACGAACCTTCTCGGTGCCTGCGTGACAGGAGTGAGCAGTAAAAAAAAAAAAAAAGAAATTTAATCTTGCAGTCAAAAACTTTGGCCCAATAAGCTCTGGCGGAATCTGTTCAGTCATTCAAATCGATGTCCGCTATTTTTTCTAAGGCTGAAAACACAGAAAATAATTGCCAAGTCATTATTACAAGAAAAGATAACAAGGCCAATTTGTCTTATGGAGACAGTTTTCTTCCAGAGAGTTCCAGAGAGATTTTTACATATGGTCCCCCTAAAACTGCTCCCCGGGCGCAGGCTCAGCCAGCAGCCCCCTGCTCACTATGTTGATGGGTCAAATGCAGAGGCACAATTTCTCATTGGATACTCCCTAGGGATTAATATATTTCTGACTATATTATTATTATTATTGTATTCGTGCACCTCGGTCAATTGTTAAGATGTACTGAAATTAGATGGGTCAGTGAATCAACCTTAACTTGTGCAGAAATACAAGTGTACATGCTCTACATATGTTAAATGACTTAAGAAGGAATATTGAGCAATTCCCTTTTTTTTCTTACTAACTCTAATCACCATGAGAGATACCAGTCGATTTAGTTCGACAGTCCAAAAGAGGTGACATTTCTTGCATTTTTTTGTTCCACTAAGTGGCCGGTTTATTTTTAACATTTGCGGCTGATGTTTCTCTTCAGTTGACAGACTGATTTCACACTGTTGCCGAGTTGTTTTTTTGCTCCCGCAGCAAGATGCCACTTAATTTGCTAGTCTTTGTCATCTATTTTCCTTACAAACAATGAAAGGGCTAGCTACAAATAGGTTTTAACACAATTTTTTTGTAAAATCCCTTTTTAATTCCTTTAACCACTGTATGGCTGAATCTTTGTGAAGCACCACATCTGAATCTCTACAATGCAACACACAATTAGCTGTGATAACCTGTAGCATTCTGTGATAGAGTGTCAGCTACGGTGAAGGGAAATGTTTACAGGACAGTAGTGAGACCAGCCGTGATGTAGGAATTAGAGACACTAGGATTAGGCAGAAGACAGGAGGCAGAGTTAAAGATGCTGAGATTCTCAGCATCAGAGACAAAGGGGGAGACAAAGGTGGACAGGATCAGGGATATGGTGATTAGAGGGACAACACAGACAGGAAGGTTTGGAGAAAAAGCTAGAGAAGCTAGACTGAGATGGTTTGGACATTGGATACATTGGTAGAAAAATGATCCTAGAGATGGAGCTACCAGGAAGGAGACAAAGTGGAGATTGATGGATGCGGTGGGAGAGGACATGGAGGTGGTTGCAGTCAAAGAAGACACAGAGTACAGTGTGAAATAGAAATTGTTGACTCGCTGTGGCAACCCCTGAAAAAGGGGACAAGCCAAAAGGAGGAGAAGAAAAATAAGAACCTGTAGAATTCTACATACCAGCTCTAGCTGCAATGAGATGTGTTGTACGGCTGGGATCTTGGGTCTTGAGAACCAGGTTCTTGCTGATCTTGGCTCCCAGAGCTTTGGTGTGATAGAACTCTCGAGACCTTTCGATAGGGTAGTTGGTGGGGTAGAGACCACTGAAGACTATAGTTGTGCCCTGCAATGTTTTAGCTTTCAGCTCTGGGACAATTTTACGGATGTCTGGCATTTCAGGGGCATCCTTTTTCAGGTACGTCTCGTAGCGAGCAAAGTATTCAGCGTGGATCCTTTCGAGCACTTCCTCCAAATAAATCAGGTGATCGTCTTGATCACTGTCTGACTCGTCGTCCTCCTCATCATCATCATCTTCCATACTCTGGTCCAGCAGCTCCTCGCCCATAGTGACCCCGGACTGCTCGCTATTTTGGGACTCCGTTTCTGGCTCTCTCCTGTCAGAGCAGCCATTACCCAGCTCTGGATCTGGCAAAAGAACGTTGTTGGATTCTGCTACATCAGAATTGTTTTCTTTAATGTCCACCACTTTTGCCTCTTCCCCATCAACAGACTGTTGCAAATCACCTTCTGAACTGGGCTTCTTTTCTTTGCAAGATATGTTTTCGTGATCACTCTCTGAAGAAGGAGGCTTTTCCGTGAACGACTCACTGTCACTGTCGCTGGAAAGATCAAAATCCAGGTTGTTGGAGTCGTGCCTGAGCAAAGATGAGTTTAAAACTCCCTGTTTCTCCTGCAGCTTTTTACTACAGGCTTCTGTTGACGTCCTATCAGGCTCCTGAGTTACTCCTAACACAGCCTCAGGTGATGCCTCATTCACTGAATGTTTGATTTGTCCCGAATCCTCATCTGCACCTTTACTGGCACAAGTCAGTTCATTTGCTGGTTCTTTCTGAGAAGATGGGGATATTGACGACTCATCCTTTCCAGAAATATTGTGGTCTTTTGTTTTTTTCCTAAGGCCGTTGTTATGCTCTTCTGCGCCCGACGTTGTCCCTGCTGCTTCTGTGCTCTCTGCTGACCGACCTGAGGAACCTCCAGCTTGAAAAGAGAAAGCAAAATAATCATTTTGTTTAAGGCCTTGGAGGAATATGCAGTAAATCAACAAAATCTACTTCACCATCGATTCTGAACCACATGTTAAATTTTACATAACTGTGTTGAAAAAAATATTTATTTATTTGTGTGCTTGAGGGCTTTGTTTTCTTTTGGCTTGTCCCTTTTTTCAGGGGTTGCCACAGTGAGTGGCAATTTCCATCTCACCTTGTCCTCTGTATCCTCAACTCTAACTCCAACTACCTCCATGTCCTCCCTCACTGCATCCATCAATCTCCACTTTGGCCTTCCTGTGCTACCTGGTAGGTCCACCTCTAACATTCTTCTACCAGTGAAACCACTGTCCTTCACTGAACATGTCCAAATCATCTCAATCTGGCTTCTCTAGCTTTTTCTCCAAACCTTCCTGTCTGTGTTGTCCCTCTAATCACCTCATTCCTGATCCTGTCCATCCTAGTCTCTCTTAAAGAGAATTCAGCATCTTTAACCTCTCTACCTCCAGCTCTGCCTCCTGTTTTCTACCTCTTCCTGGTGTCTCTAAACCGTACATCACGGCTGGTCTCATCACCATCCTGTAAAATGCATTTACTGAGTGCTGTTTGCATAAATTCACCACTGCTACTGTAACAAATGTAAAGTGTCAAGTTTTACTGAAACACTACTGGAAGCTGGGAAGCTTCTGCTACTGTTCCAAATCTCAACATCCACTTTAGCAGTAGTGGTTATGTCCTTATTACCCATGATAGAAGCTAAAACATTAATTCCTCCTGAAAGCTCCTTTACAAACATCCATCTACCCAAAGGATAACCCATATTTCTTTTGTTCAGGGAACTACTTTGGTTGCCCATTACCACTTTCTAATCTGAAATCTTCCTTTGAGGTAAATCTAAATCCTTTTTGTGCACTTGTATTCCAGTGCTAGTAAATCTTCAGTGAAAGTAAGAGGTTAAGTGTTAAACTGGCAAAAATCAGAAGATGTGTTGCATTACAGAATATTTGGGTTAGGGTATGACTGGGAATTTGGGATGTGAAAATGCATTTTAGCCGGGCTAGGAATATGTGGTACCTCCAGGCTGAATAGGATATAAATTTGGCTGAAAAGGCAGTCCACGCTAGAGTGGACACAATTAACCTGTTTGTTTGGCTTACGTGGATATTTTTATCTACGTCTGGATGAGGATGATCTGCAGATTTTACAACACATGCCTTCAGGTTTCAATATGTTCAACCATCAAGATGGAACAGGAAAGGGGTTAAGTCATCACATTTGCTGTTTATGATGAGCAACAAAGGCAATGTTTTCCAGTGTAATTGCAGAATAATTTCCAAACTGACCACAACGATATTTAACTTTTTCATAACAGGGTCAATTTAGTTTATATTTGCATTGGGAACATATTATTATAAGTTACACTGAAATTACCCAGAAATCCAGAATGTTAAAGTGTTAATATTCCTCTAAATCAGTGTTCCTACACCTTTTTTGTGCCGGTTAAATGTGTTGTACTATTTTCACAGACCAGTCGTTAAGTTTTGGCAGATAAATACCACTTAAAAAAATTAAATTTCTGATGTTCTGAAATATTTTCCTACCTATAAAATCTTCCCACCCGAATTAACAGTGCATGCACACAATAAGGATTTCTCTCTGCACATAGTCTATACTGTAATTTTCTGCTACCAGACCGGTATAAAAAGTTAGAATCTTGTATCAATAACTCTGCGTTATTTTAAGTTTATTGTTGTTGTCTCCACTGAGAAAATATTTCCTGATCAAATATAGTTGTATTTTTGATGGAATTCTAGCCAGTTCATATGTTGATATGGGTATGGATCAAGTGTAAGTAATAGCCAGATGGGGCCAAAAGGAAACATTATTTCTCTGCAGCCTGGCACCAATTCACCGGTACCGGTCCCGTTCCAGTGATTGACAACCACTGCTTAAATTTCTAACCTCCACCGTATTTAAAGCTTGTCTTTCACCCTTTGGGGAATAATCAACAAAACATAAACCATTATGAAAGGTGGCAGCTGTTGAAATGTTGGCACCAAGAGCCAGGAGCTAATTAATGTGACAGACTGGGAGAGTGGGTGGAAATCGGGGGTCTTACAACGGCTCCCAGGGAGACACACTTGATCTCTCTAGGCAACATGTTTCATGAGCTGAAAATGAGAAGTGTAACACTACGGTTCAAATGTTCAAATGAGGAATTCATGAAACCATTTAGGACAATGTTTCCCTCTGTTTTGGACACCTGATGGGTTTCATTTATCTATCTGTAGTGCCATTGATATTTGTTGAGGAGTTGGAGCTTAGGGAATGAACTGATGTATTTAATCCTAAAACAGTAGCTTGCAGACAACTCTGCTGTTTGCTAAATTTGTTTTATTTTTCTAGACTGAAATATAATTAGATTAAGTAAAGAAAACCACCGAATTTTATCAAATTTAAATTGGGATTGTCAATAAAATTAAATGTTTCCCCTTTTCCCCTATAATAACGAGACTTGATAATAATGCTAAGGTTTCATCAAATCATGTGTGCCCTAAAATCAGGGCTTTGAACAGATTCAAGAAACTAAATTTAGCTTGGAACAAAACCAGATTTGTTTTTGTTTTTTTTAGAACAAAAACTTTTATCTAAAAATAATGGTAACCAATATATATATATATATATTTTTTTAATCCTTATTTAGCTACAATCAAAGCAATTCTTCTCCTAAACGTTTCAGGAACTAAAATTTCTGTCAAACTGGTTCAGGAACATCACTTAAATGATAAATTAATATAATTAAATAAAACTGGTATGAACTGGTTACCATTAATTTTCAAAAATGCATTTCTGTTTTGAGCAAAAATATTGTTTCTGATTTTCTTTTCTTGAACTGGTTTAAAGAACTGCCTAAAAATATGTTGAGGATATACAGCTGTATGTTTAACTGAAAGTCACTAGATGGAAGCAATCCAGCCTATTAAGTTAATCTCATATCTCATCTCACTGATGTGTACAGATAAATAAACAACTATGCCCATGCCTGCATCTGAATCAGTTGATACCAGAATCAAAAAATGAAAAGCTTGGAAAAAAATACCAGGCATGGATTAAACACATTGAATTAAATAGTGTTACCCTTTTTGGCCATCTGAGCTTCCCGTGACCCGGGGGGAGCATTGATGTCGCCCGTGCCTTGGAAATAGATGTACTTCTTCACAGTGATGAGGTTAGGTGCAAACTTCCACACATCTTCTCTGTCATCGATTATACAGACCATTGAATCTCCACAAGGGAAAAGATTCCTGCAACAAAGGAACACGCACAAGGGCTTTACAAACCTAACTCAAACAGACAGATCTTTATTTTCTTTAGGTCCACAGCGTCAACTCAGCAGCAATGCATTTTTGTATATCACACATGTTCAATATGGTGCACAGTCAACTGAAAAATGAACTATGACATATCAGTGTGTCTGTCAGCTACAGCAGAAGCCAATTTTCACCTCAGATTTCCCGTCTTGGAGTAAGGATCAATGCATTCATCCCGAGAAAGAATCCGATGTGAGAAGAGCTTCTTTTCTGGGTCGAGAAAGCCTAAAAACATTGGGGAAAAAAAAAAAAAAATTATATTTGGTGTCGACCATGAACCCAAAACTTATGCTTTGTACGGTCAAAAATATAGCAATCGCAACGAGAAGCACTGGAGTTAAACATGTTAAACTAAAACATGATCGAATAACCAGCCTGAAAGGCTGTCAATTACTGCACTGGTGTAAAACATATTGATGTCCCAGCATCACAGCCAGGATTTAAATTGAATTCATAATACTTTAACATTCATCATAACAGTCTACGTCTTATATAGATAATGCAATATACTGTGGTGTGGATGTAAGTAAAAAATAAGTAAAAAGAAAAAAAAAAACACACACACAGTGTTCACTTCAGATTTCATGATAAAACAAATGCCAAATTTCGCCATTTCCTCTACAATTCATAGAAAATCCTTTGTGAAAAAGATCATGTTACATACGGAATACACAACTGATTGCATGGTGCCCTCGTGTGGACAAAAAAAGGAATTACGAATGCAAGTAAACGGAGGTTTTAAGGCTCATTCAATGATGAGAGGATATTTTACATACCACACATCAACTAACAACTCACAAAAAAGAAACAGAGACATTTACTTAGAACAAAACTAAGAGAATAGAATGTTTGAAAATAGTTTTAAAAATACCAAATAAAACTGTTGTACTACCTGAAAAAATTATATTTTTTCTTGTCCCAGCCACCAAACACTGAATCTCAGATAAAATAGTAAAATGAAATTTAACCATATCTTTTTGGTTCTGTCTTTTGTAAAAAAAAGTGTTAGTAACAGTGTTATTAACAGTGTGATTAACAGTATTAATAAACTTAACATATGCATAAATTTATTTTGACATCACAAATTCTTGGCACACCAAGATTACTTTTTTGCAGAAAAAAAAAGACAATAATAATATGTTGAAGGAATATTAAAATCAGTAATTTATGTAATCAGTTACTCAATATTTGTGACATCCTCACATAGGTTCGCTACCCCATAATCACAAGCTCTGCTTTACCATTTTGTTTGTTAAATTTTTAAAAACAGTGAATTGTTTACCAGCTATAGTGTGCGCATACAGGCGACTCCCAAATGTGAAGACATGCAGCTCAAAGAGTTTGGCGATCTTCTCCAGAAATGCCTTACAATGTGGGCGCAGTCGTGTGTGGAGCATGGGCTCACCTCGCCCAAGCTGGAAGTGAAAAATTCCCTAAAACAAACAAACAAAAAACAATAGTGACAAATTCCTATGAAAAAAACTTCAAGAAGCACTTTGGTACAGCAATTGGGATTTTGCACTTAATATAAACTCCAGTATTATCTTTTGGTGTCTGTTAAAAAAAAAAAAAGTCTGTTCTCTTTATTGGAAAGTTGGCTGCACACGAACCCATTTTCATTTAGTACAAAAGTGACAGACAGTTTGACAGATGAGGTCAAAAAAGAGTCTCCATCAACAATGATGTTTGCAGATGACATTGTGGTTTGCAGTGCAAGTAGAAGAGAACCTAGAGAGGTGGAGGTTTGCATTAGAGAGAAGAGGAATGAAGGTAAGTTGTAGCAAATCAGAGTACAAGTGTGTGAGAATAAAAGGAAGAAGAGAGGTGAAGAAGTAAGTACAAGCAGAACTGAACAGGTATAGAATAGTGTCAGGAGTGATCTGTAATTGAGGTAGTGTCAGTTACGGTGAACGGATTTACAGGATGGTTGCAAGGCCAGCCATGAGGTATGGATTAGTGACTCCAGCACTGGGTAGAAGACAGGAGACAGAGCTCGAGGTGGTTAAAGTTAAAGATGCTGAGATTCACTTTAGGAGAGACAAGGATGGACAAGATCAGGAATGAGGGACAACAGAGACAGGAAGGTTTGGTGAAAAAGCTAGAGAAGCCAGATTGAGATGGTTTGGATATGTTCAGAGGAGGGACAGTGGACGCATTGGTAGAAAAATGATCCTAGAGTTGGAGCTACCACGTCGGAGCCAAAGAGGAGATTGGTTGATGCAGTTAGGGAGGACATGGAGGTAGTTGGAGTCAGAGTGGAAGATAGAGAGAAAAGGGGAGATGGAAAATGTTGATTTGCTGTAGTAATCGCTGAAAAAGACAGAAGTGTCAGCTACAGAGAGAACCTGAACTGGAAAATTTTCCTGTTTTTCTT
>JAFBJS010000981.1:415006-446041 GCA_016785265.1 Paraplagusia blochii
TATGATCCTAGAGTTGGAGAGTTGTGTTTCGAAATTTCATATATATATATATATATATATATATATATACTGTATATAAAACTTCCCCCAACTAACACAATTACCCATAACAAACCACAAGATTTTAAGCACAATTGAGGAGGCGAAGAATGTTGATACCTTGTTGGACATACGCTGACAGTGCTGCTCAGTGGTGTGAATCAGCGTTTGGTCCAGATCAACCATCAGGACCAACTTTTTGTTCCGGTGAAGTCTCTGTTGGTCTTCCCTTCCCAGTTGTTCTGCTTGCTGGAAAGTGAAAAACAATAGCCAATACATAGTTCTGTAAAATGTTATGGTCAGGGCCGTTTTTAGACATTCTGGGGAGTCTGGACAAAAAAGAAAACATTGTAGTGTACTAAAGCACCATTTGACCCCCTTGTGGTTAATGAAGGCAATGTAATTATGCACATTAAGGGAGGCAATGATGATAAGTTTACCGTAGAGTCACAAATACATCCATCATCAAATACATCACATACCTCAACTCTTAGCCACATGACTCACCTCTGAGCTGACCATCAACTCCGGAACGCTGTGCACCATGGAGACTGTTGCCGTGGAAATAGGAGTGTGTTTGTTCCTATTGAAGCTCTGCAGCCTGCAGGGCATTAAGAAGTAAAATTTTAAGTTATGCAATTGGTGCCTTGTGTAACTTTAATTAGTCATTGAATATTTTGCCGCACGAATCACATTTTTTTTAATCAACCAAGGTTTGCTGTTGTTGTTATGAATAAAATGACAATATTTTTAGAGACTCATTCACGGATCCAGATGTGTAGCTTTGCAATGTTTTTCCTTTTAATTATATCATCATTTCTTTGTACAAATACATAAAATACATTATAATCCAATCACAGTGTGAACTGATAATTGTATGTTTAAAATTTTATTGACTCCTCCTCTTTTCGGCTTGTCCCTTTTTTAGGGGTTGCCACAGTAAATCAACTGTGTTTCGAAATTTTCCATCTCCCTGCGTCCTCTGTATCTTCTACACTGACTCAAACTACTTCCATGTCCTCCCTCACTGCATCTATCAATCGCCTCTTTGTCTCCTACCTGGCAGCTCCATCTCTATGATCATTCTTCTACCAATGTTTCCACTGTCTCTTCTCTGAACATGTCCAACCCATCTCAACCTTCTTCTCTAGATTTTCTTTTCTCCAAACCTTCCTGTCTGTGTTGTTCCTCTTATCACCTCATTCCTTGTCACTCCTAAAGAGAATTGTATCAAAACTTTATTGACTGCCCAGCTCCTATTGTCTGATCCCTGTTGCAACCTGTTGGCAATAAGAAAATAATGACTGATATGGGTTTTAAAAATCCATGTTTTATGTTTCATATTGATACAGATGTTAAAGTCTGCTTTTTTTTTACTGAATTATCATTTTTATAAGGTACTCAAAAAGTGCTTCTAATAAAGTAAAGAGATATAGTCTTACTGAGTCAAGTCCTGTCCACATTCTGCGCACAAACCCTTCATTACAATTGGGTGGCTGCACTCTTCAACTTTGACAATGACCCCTCTGGAACAAAAAAAAAATATCAATGACATTACAGTAGGCAGCTGTTTCATGGCATAGAAATATAAACGACTCATTTACTGGAATGACATCCCTGTTATCATAAGATATAGTCCAAGTAAATAAAGATTTAATCAACCAAAGCAAAGAATGGTGGTAGACTTCTTTACTGTGTTTAACTACCAAGAACTTATTTTATCCAGGGATGCTGTTTGCATAGCAGTTACATTGGACCAGTCTGCGTATATAAACCCACAGGTCGAATTTGAATGTTTACTTTAAATATCACAATTACACCACTACGGAGAAGGTAGTTTTAGTCTAAGATTTTTCTAGGAATTCGTAATATTAATAACATCCGGGAAAACTTCAGCTATTAAGTGGTGTTACATATTATTTCCCTTATTTGCAACCCCTACATAACCTTCCTGTCAACAGGTCGCACACTGCTCTACCGAGACACACAAGACAAACACGTGGTTTTACGTTTCAAAATAAAGCCCCGCAGGTGTTTGCTAGCGCTGATAAGTGTTTATTTACATTTTACAAAAGCAACGCTAAACTCCACCGCTGTTTTTTAAAATTAATTTTCGTTTTTTAAAATAAGGACAGTAGTTACTACAACGAAACATATAAAATAGATATATTTTCTTACACATTTATTTTGAAAGTCTCGGACCTTTGGTCAGTTGTGCTTAGAGACGCGATAGCAAACATGCTAACGTTGAATTAGCCCCATAACATGGACTACAGTATTAGCCTGTTGGCAGGCTTCTGATACACAGTAGGTAGACTCCGGAACTACCGGGGAGAAAACACACCTAGTTGACATGTTGCAGCTTTCCAAACAGTACAGGAAAACTAACATAACACCAGCTACACTCAGAACCTCGCCTGGACAGTGACTCACCCGGGGGGTATGACTTGTCCAAGTTGACAGCAGAGCTCTTTCACTACTCCAGCCCGGTCCGATTTTACCCTCTTCTCTGGCAGCCTGGCATTCTCTGCCCCCTTCCCATCTGCAATGGGAACACATAGCGCCAACACAGAGTCCACATTAATGAGAGATCCGGGTTTGACCTTCCACTCCAGCAGCCGAAGCGGGTGACCGCCTGTCGGCCAGCGAATATCAGCCACTCGCACCGCTGGGCCCTCCGTTGCTGCACCACCGTCACCGCTACCACCAGAATCTGCAGAATGGTCCTCCATCTGCCCAAACCTTCGCAATAATGTCCCTAGTTTCCAACAGCAGTGTAATTAAAACTTATCCAGTAACAGTCTTAATCCCACGAGAATCGATAAAACGGACAAGCAAAAAAAAAAAAAAATCAACGTAAATAAAAAGTAACGTGAAACCAAATTGGAGCCAACAGCTCCAACACACTGCTATGTTCGCTCTTCCCGCCCGTAAACATAAGAGCGCAATACAGCAGCGACTCAGGTCACTACGGCATCCGGTGGAGTATGCAGGAAGATACCAGAGAAGGAGGAATGCACTTCCGGTCTACGTTTCATACAAAGACGTAATATTGTAAAGCCAGTACCCTCTCCCCTGATATCAGTGTTATCATTTGAGTCGATGTTGTATTTTAAACTTTTGGAACTGTGATTTTACTCGTTTTGACTTACTAAATGCCACGCTTTGACAATTATATGACAGTGGAATAACTGACTCCCACAGTGACATATTTCTCATATAATTATTTTCACGCATCAGTGTTGTTGTAAAGCATTATATTTTTAACTTTGTATGCTGTGTACTATTTTGATAACAAACGAAACCCCAAAATAAAGTTGCGTCTGAATTTTGAAACTACAGCAAAAGCGGAAACACGGTTGAGGTCACTCTCTCATTTTTCCCGTGTCTACCCGTCAGTTAACCAATAGCTGGGACGCTTGATAGAAGGAGGCGGTGCAAATTCCTATCCGGACAAAACACTGCACGTGAATTAATCAGTGCGGCAGAGCTGTTGTACAACCGAGTTAACATGACAGCAAAGGCTTCACGAGCGGTAAAAATCATTTTTATTTGTTTAATATTTATAAGAACCCTGTCGTAGTGTTATGGGATAGATTTTGTTGTCACTCACTGGCTCAAAGCAGTGAGTTAAGCTCGAGTTAGCACTGTTAGCTGCTCATGTAAACAAGGTGTACAGTGAGAAGTTAAATTAGTTGTTCGTGAGGGCTGGACGGTGACCTGTGTGGGTTTACAAGGACATTTGAGGGTATACGATTATTAAGGCAACATATCGTCTATTCTCCATTACTGTTTATGTGATGACATCCATTCAGTGTCAGTGTGTATGCGTTATATAAATGTATGTGTGTGAGAGGCGAAGGCTTCGTTTGATTAGTTAGTGCTCAGGTCCCTGACATGACTGCTATCTCTGCATCTATTTGTCAGTGGTAGAGACATTTCGTCCCTCAGATGCAGACAGGAAACAAAAACACCAAAGTATCCTGGCAGGTCATGTTGGCCTTGATCTCTCTCTCTCTCCCACGCAAACAGTCAAACACTATCTGAGCTAGTATCTCATGAAGTGGACCTGAAGTGATCTTTGACTCATCAAAACATGTCGATCACCCCCAGCCCGGTCACAGACCCTAAGATCATGTGGAAAACAGTGGATACATATGCCATGTTTTTTTTTGTTATATAATTATCCAGTTATAACATTGTTTGACATTGAATGTCTATTTTAACAGTCCAGGCTAAGTTGCTTTTTTGCAACCTTGAATTAAAAGTAAACATCTCAGGGCATAGTTGACCGTCTGTTTTGGTTTGTTTTGGAGAACATATGATTCATCAGAAAACCTGAACATTTGGGGAGACCAAACAACCATTCCGCAAACGCATGGACCAGCACAGGAGCGCAACCACGCGAGAACAGGACTCTGCAGTTTCAGTGAAAAGGGACACTGTTTCAAGGACTCAGATGTGCATGTTTTGGACAAGAATGACAGGTGTTTTGACAGTGGAGTGAAGGAAGCCATCTATGCCCATCTGGTACAACCAAATTGAACAGAGGAGGAGGTCTGCATCATTACTTGTCTGCTACATACCATTCAGCCTGAGATCCCATCCAACTGCTCATCAATACCAGAGCAGGCTTCTCTAGATGGGTGTGACCACAACGACTTCCATTCACATCTGAACGTGTGACATGTTAACTACTCATTAATAACAGAAGCAGTTTCTTTCTCAAAATAAGTGTGACCAAAACAACTCTTCACACCCTTGTTCGGTGTTGAAGGGAGTGGTCTAGAGGAGTAGTGCTACTAGAGTTTCCTCTGACATCAACCAGAAACTGATGAAGTTTCTCAGTTGAGGAATGAAATGTCTCAACTCAAAGAAGTGCAGTTGCTGACAACTAGACTTTTTGGATTAATTGAAAGGCCTAGTGGATAAGGAGGGATTCAGGTTCTAATCCTGCAGGTGCCAGGTTACCACTGAGCATAGCACCGTCTCGAGCCACATAACGTCCAGGGGGGTTACCACTCACAGGAAGGCTCACAGTGGTGCAGTGTGATTTGGGTGGCAGTGGTCGGGCCTGAGACCCAGCACTGGATAGGAGGATGATGATGAATATAAGAAAGAAAAATAACAGCTTATAGATATTTTATGGTAAGTGTTTGCAACAGAATTTCAACCTTTCTTTCTCCCTCCAGTTTCGGTTCTGTTTACATCTCACACCTCGTCTCCGAAGACACCCGCATCATAGATCTTCACTTCAGACATTCAGATACTTCAGTTCTCACAGGTACTACACTCCCCATCATCAGCTTAATCTTAAATCCTCCTCTCTGTGCTCAAAGATTGAACTGTTTTCTCATGGGCCAGGGAAGTCAAGCACAGGGGACTGTTGTGGAAGACTCTCGTTGGAGTATCTGTCGCAGCACCCGTGGCTCTCGGCATCCAGTACGCCGTGTCGGAGCCTAGAGAAAGGAGGAAAATGAGGATTGTGATTGAAGGGTTCGGCCGCTTTTTCAGGTTTGTAATGCAGAAAACCCAGGAGGTTAAGAGTCTGTAATGATGAGGTAAAATGTCCTGCCTCATGTCTGCTCAGATCTCTGTCTGTGGGGCTCCTCATCTCTGTGGATTATTGGTGGACCAACAATGTTGCTCTTCGTGGCCTGGACGAGGTAAATTTTGCATCCTTTTTAATGTGATGTTATAAGAAAAAGAAAAAAAGCCTTACTATGTTTTGTCACAAGAAGTGTGGGTGTGTTTGTTTCCCCCTTGACTGTGTCATTGTAGTCCTACTAGATGAATTAAAGAAGTTACAATTTTAAATTTTGTCCTTTCCTGCTAGAATAGCACATCCTACGTGACTCAGATGTCAGCCTGCCACCAGAGGGCAGCAGACAACATGGTGGAAGGCGCCATCAGGAATGGGGGGATATACATTAAACTTGGCCAAGGTCTCTGTTCCTTCAACCACCTGCTGCCCCCAGAGTACATTCACACCCTGCAAATTCTTGAAGACAAGGCCTTGAACAGGAGGTACAAGGAGGTGAGCACTGAAACCACAAACAGAGCAGCGCAGGAACAGGACGATGTGCAACACCCTCAGTATTCTGTTTGTGTCTCCCAACAGGTTGACGCTCTGTTCCAGGAAGACTTCAACAAAACCCCTGAGCAGCTTTTTAAAACATTTGACCATGAACCGATAGCCGCAGCCAGCTTAGCACAGGTTCACAGAGCAGAACTGTTCGATGGGACTCCGGTCGCTGTAAAGGTGAGCCATAGTCCTCTGACATGGACTTAAACCAGCCATGGATAAACTAAGGCCCGGGGACCAAACTTCTCTATGATGATGAAATAATGATATATTTGAACTGTATTGTTGTTATATGTCTACCTTTCCCCCGCATTTGGGGTAGTGGTGGCCGAGTGGTAAAGGTAGCAGAGGTACACTTAGCATGGCACCATGGGAAGGAAGGAAGGAAGGAAGGAAGGAAGGAAGGAGGGAAGGAAGGAAATGTGACCGCATTTAACCCATCACCAAAGTCAACAGTGGGCAGCTTTGGTTGGAGAATGTTGATTCATTGAAGCAACCTCTGCCAAAAAAACAGCCGCAAGAAAAGACAGAGCCTTCATACATAACTTTTTCACAGCATTTATCTTAGTTTGCTCATGTCTGATGTAACCTTTACATAACTATTTTTCTTTTATTAACTTTGCAAAACTTCTAAACAATAGCGTTATGTTACTTTAACTCTGTTGCTCCACAGGTGCAGTACATTGACCTGCGGGACAGGTTTGATGGTGATATTAGGGCCTTGGAAATTTTGCTGGACATTGTTAAATTCATGCATCCCACTTTCGGGTTTCGCTGGGTCCTCAAGGACCTGAAGGGCACTTTGGCTCAGGAGCTCGACTTTGAGAACGAAGCAAGAAATTCAGAAAGGTGTGCCCGAGAGCTCCAGCATTTTAAGTTCCTGGTGGTACCCAGAGTCTTTTGGGAGCAAACCAGCAAGGTAAATACTGCAGCCTGGACACACATGCCTCGATTTTCTTCATGGAAGACTTTTTTAATCTTCTGTCTCATCTTCTTCTACAGAGGGTCCTAACCGCAGAGTTCTGTGAAGGTTGCAAAATTAACAACTTAGAAGAACTAAAGAAACAAGGGTTAAATTTAAAAGATGTAAGTTGACAAAATTTTACGTACAACAATAAACACAGAAAGGCTTGTTCATTTAATGAGTAAATATTTCTGCCTCAGATTGCGGATAAAATGATTCGGATGTTTGCTGAACAAATATTCTACACTGGCTTCATTCATGCTGATCCACATCCTGGAAATGGTGAGTAGCTCAGCTTATATCTGATACAGATGGAAACTGTTTTCCCTTTCTGATCAACTTAATCAGAGGCTGTTCTAAAAAAAAAAAAAAAAAAAAAATTGGATCATGTTTTTACTGTTGGGGGGCAGTAGTGGATAAGTGATTGAGGATGCAGACTTGGATCTTCAAGGTTCCAGGTTCAAATGATAAGTGATTGAGGATGCAGACTTGGATCTTCAAGGTTCCAGGTTCAAATCCACCAGCTGTCAGGTTGCCACTAAGGTGCTCTGAGTGTATCACCTACCAGAACCACTTCTAGTGGGCTCACCACCTACCGGAAGGCTCACAGTGTGATTTGGGTGTCAGCGGTGGAGACTTGGCGGTGCTCCTGACACCCAGTAATGGATAAGGGGATAAACATGAATGAATAAATCCCTAACGGTGATTCTTTTATTTTCCTATTGTCTACTGCCTTGTTCCAGTTTTGGTGAGACGGGGGCCCGACAACAAGGCACAACTGGTGCTGCTGGACCATGGCTTGTATGAATACCTCAGTCAACAGTAAGAGCACGACATCAGTTGACAAGTTGAAAACCTTACATTTGCTGCAACGTCTAATGCAGACCTTTAATGTCAGTGACAGGGAATCCCTATGTAAATTGTGGAGATCTATTGTCCTGCGAGACGAGGCAGCGATGGAGAAGTACTCGCACGCACTCGGTGTCAAAGGTGAGGAAGTGGTCTGTAATATAGCGTAGGGAGCTTGCTGTGAATCTGTTGCTTCCCCTGCAGAATACTTCCTCTTCAGCGAGATGCTACTGCAGCGGCCCATCAACATGCGCCAGTTGGGTCTGGCCAACATCTTGAGCCGAGAAGAGACGACCTACATGCGCGACATGGCCATCCACAGGTTTGGGACCATCATGGAGGTGCTCAAGTCCATGCCCAGACCCATGCTGCTGGTCTTCCGTAACATAAACACAGTCAGAAGTATCAACATCAGTCTGGGGGCTCCAGTGGACCGATACTGTGCTATGGCCAAGAGGTAAAAACTACAGTTCTCAGTAAGTCTCTCATGTCATCAAAGAGAAGAGATGTTTAGATTGTGACGATGCTGAAATGTTTTTTTCTCTCTTTAAAGAGGGCTTTTTCTCGAACAAAACCATGGACCTTGCAGACCCAAATCCACCATAATAATAACCATTATGGAATAAAATAATAACCATTAGGTTATACAGTGTGTGTATATACATATATGTATATGTATATATAGAATATAAACATTTATATTTATATATAGATATACATAGATATATATAGATATCCATATATAGATATAGATATCCATATATAGATATAGATATCCATATATATAAATATATATATATAGATATCCATATATACACATCTTATTTTCGAAATGTGCACATGATTTTAGAAACTGCTGCATCAATAGGATGACTGTGCATCAATCTGCTTTTTTCCCAGTGCGGTTCGAGGCTGGGGGAAAATCCAGGCAGAGAAACCAGGGATTCTGCTCAAGATTTGGGTTTTCAGTTGGGTGAGGACCACATGGGAAAGTGTTAAGTTTGAAGTGGCACTAAGGTATTCTTCTATTGGTACCCAAAATACGGTAAATATATATTTTTATCACCGAAACCAAGCCTTTAAAAATTCTCATTTACAGATCAGAGATGGTGCTAATGAGCTTGACACGGTCTGTCCTGAGCCTCCTGTCCTACTTTGGTCTAATATCTCTGGAGGCCGAAGTTTACGACTACCTGAGGTAGCACATGGCTCTTTCACTCTGCAGGAACAGAAAACAGTCCATGCACAAGTTAATGCAATCTGACAAGGAGTAACATATCACCCAGCGCTGCACATCACATTATATCACATTTGGAAGTGACATCTCCTCAGTGGGTCGGAGCGAATTAAACCCCAGGACAGTAACAGTAGTAAAACATCCTTTCTAACCTAGTACTAAGAATAGAATAGAACAAATTTTAATGCTGCCTTTTAATGAAAATAAAGACATGTAAGTTCTTTGGTTTTATTACCAGTATAATCTAAAAAAAAATCCAAATTTTTTAAAGCAAATTAATTCTTTTATCTATGTATTTATTAAGCTATTCCATCGTATTTTATTTTATTCCGAGGCATTAATAAATGAACACTAAACTGCTTTGAACACTTGATGCCAAGATTGGACAAATTTTAAGAAGCCTTTGTGGCATTGTGGTAAAGAGAAAGAGGACCATGTTACCAAGAACCGATGAAGAGTCAGAAGATCTACCCCGACCTCAAAGATAATCTACCTCCTTTCAGTGAAGCCTCTTAGTCAACTCTGACTGAATTATTAAAAAACTCACACCAGACTTGTCACCCAGTTTTTTCTGTTGTTTTTTTTTAATACAAAATAATAGGAAAACAAAACAACTGTCCTCTATGTAATTGTTTGGAATGTGGCTCAGAAGTGAGCTGTGACTCTGTCGATCTCCAGAAGGTCATCCAGGATCTGGAAAGATAAAAAATAAATAAATAGATATATGAATTGAAAAGTGTGAATAGAGAGTCGGACCTGTATCCATTTATTATTTGTGTTTCTGTTTGTGCTTAAACTCACTAAATCTTGCGGCGTTCCAATTTTCTTGGCGATCTCACTACGCTCCATAGTGCTGAGGTACAAGTATTTGCTGAGCAGTTCTCCGTCCAGGATGTTTTTCACAGCGTTCTGTAAGCTGCGTCTGTCACAGTGCAGCATCCTGCACAAAAAAGGACATTAGTTAAAAAAAACACAACACACATCTGCAGCTTAAGTAGTGGAGTGGTGTTTCAATATTCGTCTTGAAACCCAGCAGATGTTTACCTAAAGGCCTTAGGGTTCAGACCGGCATGGTGAGGCAGCATGGTGGTAAGAGCGTTTTGTAACATCAGCAGACGTCTGTATGTTTTCTCTTGCATCGGGAGGAGCAAACCCATGCCACCATCCAGGGTTGCTGAAGAGGAAAAGAAAACATAGTTGACCAGTTATGGAGACTCGAGTCGCACAAACAAAGACTTGTGACTTGACTTGACTTGTAAGACTTGAGACTTGACTCGGACTTCGCTGTTATAACTTGCGAGTCTTGAATAAAGTCCATAATCAAGAAATTATCTATTTTATCACTTATTGCACAAGTGCATATGCATTTGCTTATAAAGACTTTGCGCAGACATCCAGTAGGCGAACGGCTACTTGTAAGGAGTGTGGCGTTAAGATAAATGATGCTGGATCAACAACGTCGGAACTTTCTCAGGCACACAAGCATACAACACACAAGCATAGGTCAGTGGGCAAAGGGAAACTGGGCTTGTGTGGGAAGATAACATTACCGTTAGTAAACTAATTCAGCCACAGTTATAGTCCGTTGGCTAGTTTTATAGTTCCCCTTCCCTTATGTTACCGTTTTATTTTATACTTCAAGATTTTATAGGCCACTACGTTTAGTGGCAAGTAGCAGCCTGCGTGTATCGAGCTTAACGTTAATTCTATGCATAAATGTTGTCACTGACATAACAGAAATGGAAACCTCTAAAATCAAGTCCAAAACAACGCAGCAATGCAGTATTATCTTTGATAGCGTCTAATATGAAAACTTTCAGCTATTTGAGACTTGATTCGGACAAAAGACTTGAGACTTGACTTGGACTGGAAAAACTGCACTTGTGACTTGTGAACAGTTCCTAAAACTAGGACTAAACTGCAGGCCAAACTCAATTTTAAAAAATTGTTGGCAATTGTGCAAGTTTTCCCATTCTCTCCAAATTGCTTGTTTTTTTTTACAGGCCAACAACAACAACCTAAAATTTACATCACATTTTCTGCTGATACTACAAATTCCCATGGACATCTCTAATACCCATTAGAGATGTCCATAGACATCTCTAATGACCCCGAAGGCCAAATATAATTAAAACTGTGGACCGGATTTGGTCCATGAAACACACACAGTCAGTGTTTCCCACACTTTTTTTTTATGGTTCAACAATTAGGATTACTCAAACTTTAAAGAATAAAAAACAGTAAGTGAACCAAAAAGGGAGCCTAAACCCCTCGAAAAAAACGATGCAATACAACCTTGGAAAAAAAAACACCACCACAGGATCACTATTCAGACTTTGGGAAACATTATCAAGGCCATAAAAACATTGGAAGAGTCCGGCTCATGCCTGAGAGCAATATTAAAGGGCAAAATTTTACCAAGTACAACAATACCACTGGTGATACGGTATTGAATAGAGGAGTCTCACCAAACCACGTGATGTGCTTGTTGTCCCAGGTCATGGACTTCTTGCTGGTCCCATCCAACACTCCCCTGCACGGCATTCGCCACAGAGTGTTGATGTGGGCGCCGGCGTTGAAGTCAGCTCGCCTCAGCAGACGTGTTCCTCCAAAGCTCTCTTTGGCTGCCAACAGATTAGTCAAATGTAAATACCGAAAAAAAGTGATCTATACTTGTTGTTACTCTTTAAGGAAAATATTAAAAAACATATTCATTTACTTTTTATCACAATTATCCTCAAACAAGCAACATACAAATACAAACCTTCAGGTAAATACATATATACATGTATGTTCTTGTCTCGGTCCGACACTAGGACACAAAAAAGGAATACAATTTCAATTAACTGAAATGAACAGCCTCTTAAACTGAAGTATTTCTGCTAAGAAATTAATTATAAAAAATACCCAAAAACCCCAGCTGGTTGTTATCCACCATGAATTCAACGCCGTAAACCTCCAGGGCTTTGGCATCCTTGTGGCAAAACAATAAACAAAAGCCTTAAATCACAACAACAAGTGAAATGCAGTGTTTCTGAGTAATCTACAGCTGCCGCAAGTGCTTCATTGAGATAAACACCACTGGATCTACATTCCTCTGGGTGTTAACATTAACAATTAATTATACTTTATTGCTTCAGGGTGCGTTCAGTGTGGCTCGCATTTCTTATTAATTCCTGGATTTATTTATTTTTTTTAAATCGCCAAACTGCTGCCTTGTTTTTAGCTGGCTTGTTCCACACAGGAATTTTAATTGACTATTTTTGTTCTGCATCTTTTTTTGCTCACCCTGCTCACGAGCGACAGCGTTTTGCTCTCCTCCTGGTAGCGCAGCAGTGAGATGCTCTTCATCAGATCTGCAGCTAAAATGAGGTTCTTGATGCTGATCATCTGGTGGATGTAGAGCTGGGTGTCAATGAAGGCCATGCCAGTCAAGTCGTTGTCTTTCAGGACCCAGAGGAAGATCTGCAGGTATATATAAAAATAACATAACATTTATAGTAACATTGGGCATATAATTCAGCCACTAGGGAGCACAAGCCAGTGTTTTTTAGTGCCGGAACCAAACCCAGATAAATGGTGAGGATTGTGTGGAAGGACATCCAACGTAAAATTTGGCCAAATCAAAGATGACGGACAACAAATTGTTGATGGAGAAATACAGAGAGGGTCAGAGAGGATGCATTGTGTTTTTGTAGATTTAGAAATGGCCTATGACAGGGTGCCAAGGGAGGAATTGTGGTTTTGTATGAGGAAGTCAGGAGTGGCAGAGAAGCATTTTAGATTGGTGCAGGATATGTATGAGAACAGTACAACAGTGTGGAGGTGTGCTGTTGGAAGGACACACGATTTTAAAGTGGAGGTGCAACGGCATCAAGGATCGGCCAGGGTTTCCTTTTTTTTGCTTTAGTGATGGACAGATTGACATATGAGGTCAGACAGGAGTCATGGACCATGATGTTTGCAGATGACATTTTGTTCTGCAGTGAGAGTAGGCAACAGATAAAAGAGAACCTAGAAAGGTGGAGGTCTGCACTGGAGAGGAGAGGAATAAAGGTCAGTCATAGCAAGACAGAGTACGTGTGTGAATGAAAGGGAGAACGGTGAAATGGTGAGGTTAAAAGGAGCAGAGGTGGTGAAGGTGGAGGAGTTTAGATACTTAGGATCAACTGTTCAGAGCAGTGGAGACTGTGGAAGAGAGGAGAAGAATAGAGTACAGACAGGATGGAACAACTAGAGAAAGGTCTCTGGAGTGATTTGTGATAGAAGAATGTCAGCTAAGGTGAAGGGAAATGTTTAAAAGGACAGTTGTGAGACCAGCCATGATGTACTGATTAGAGACACTAGGAATAGGCAGAAGACAGGAGGTGTAGGAGTTAAAGATGCTGAGGTTCTCTTTAGGGGTGGCAAAGATGGACAGGATCGGGTATAAGGTGATTAGAGGGACAACAGACAGGAAAGTTTGGACATGTTCTCAGGAGGGACAGTGGTTATATTGGTAGAAGAATTATCCTAGAGATGGAGCTACCAGGTGAGAAGAAGAGGAAGGCCAAAGCGGATACTTTTGGATGCAGTGAGAGAGGACATAGAAGTAGTTGGAGTCAGAGTAGAAGATGCAGAGGACAGGGTGAGATGGAATTTGTAAACTTGCTGTGGCAACCCCTTAAAAAAAGGACAAGCCGAAAGGGGAAAGAAGAAATTTGGCATATATGATCATCAAGGATGCAGACCTGGGTTTTGAAGGCTTCAGGTTCTAATTCACCAACTGCCAGGATGCCAATGAGGAGCTCGAAGCATACCACGGTTCCAACCCACAACACTTCCAGTCGGCTCACCACCCACAGAGAGACTCACAGTATGGCGGCAGATAAACAGATGAAGATAATAAACCAGTTCACACCTTCTGTCCAATGGCTGAGACCAGGTACCCATTGCAATGGCACATGGCCGTCACTGGTCCCTTCTGCTCCTTTTCATACAGGACTTTGAACTTGTTCTTGGTGAGTGGCTGGCCTGGTTCTGGCACCACTTCAATCACATCCAGGATCAAGATCTGAAAGTGGAAAGTCAGGATGGTGAACAACACTTTGCGAACACATTGATAAAAGCAGTTCTCACGTGTGCCTAAATGTGTGTGTGTGTGTGTGTGTGTGTGTGTGTGTGTGTGTGTGTGTGTGTGTGTGCACGCGCGCTCACTCTGCCCCTGCAGGTGACTTCTTCCCCCTGCATCAGGCAGGTCCCTGCGGCAATGTAGCCCTTCAGTCCTGACACCGTCTCCTGGCTCCGCAGTGCCACCGTTTTCATGCATGTCACATGTTCCCACTCCTCCAGGTCGATCCTTGTGGAGAGAGGCAGGCCCATGGAGCAGAAATATTAAGTCAGTATTAGAAGGACAGTCTTAACTCAGATAATATGAAAATCATCGATATTGTGGTGTCCACTAGAGGTGAGCAGAGGTTTTTGCTTTGCTATCATTTCACCGAAGGCCTGCATCAGTTTTCAGTGTTCAATACAAAACAAAAAAAAAAAAAGATAAAAATCTGTTTCCATAGATTCTGTGTAATCAACACTGAACCAGGAGGCGACTGTGGCTCAGGGTTTGAGAACTATAGGATTTACCATAAAATGTAGAGGACAAATCTATAACATATTATCATATTATAAATTCAACTTTCACATTAAGGTGGGGGCCGCCAGATATCATTCTATGGGACACAAATGACCCATGGGGCACGAGTTTGAGACACCTGATCTAAGGCCTTTGGTACATAAATCAAACATAATGGACTATAGTTGAATGGAATAATAAATCCTACTCAAGGTTGTATCAGATTTATGAACCAATTATGTGACTTAATGTTCAACCTAAAATCGTTTGTAAATCCGATCTTGAGCCCAAAATTCAATATTAAATCTAAATCATGGCATGTTCTGCATCATACCAACAATTGACTACATCTTTTTTGGCTTGGGAGCTACTATTCAAATGAGCAGACAAATATGACTTAACTACACTGAAAACATGAAATAAAGCCAGTATAATTAAGATCAGCTGACAAGTCAGTTAACAGGTCACGCGCTCCAAAGATACAAACTGAATTTTATCTTTCTTTATGTGAAGGAATAAAGTTACATTAATAAAAGGGGTAAGGATGTACAATAAATGCATTTCTAATTCTAAATGTACAGTTGACTTGGCCTGAGATCATTAATATTTCAGTATGTTAAAACCCATTGCTCCCTCCCAGTTCTGAACAATTTTACCGTGTATTAGGAATGGCCTCCCAGCTGACGGGTGATATGAGCTGGATGGAGAACTTCTCCTGCTGTGGATTAATGTACCGTTCATCTGTAGGAAAGAAACGCAACCGTGAGAATAACAACAAACTCGTGCATAAGCTAATTTGGAAACCATTCAAATGCCACAAGAGTCTGGATGTAATGTTAAAAACTTAAATACTTCTGTCAATTAGGTTATTTTACCAGAACATTATCCTGGTACCAGAAATTAGAAGCAGTTTCATTGTCAGGGATAATTAAAGAAGTTAATAAATAGAAAATGAATAATTATTAAGAATTACGATGATTCTATATATGCCAGGATTACCAGTAGAAATATAGAGATTGTATATGAAACTATTAAAATATATTCATAAATATATTTAGGGTTGTGAAGATTAATCATTGTTTATATTGTTATGTTATGTGACCTACACAATCCGGCCCAATAGTTCGGACGGTTCAGTAGTCAGAGGGGCGGACAGAATAAAAGAGAAATGGTTTTCCAACCGCAGTATATACACATACACACATATACATTATATATATATATATATATATACAGTATACACACACACACACACACACACACACACACACACACACACACACACACACACACACACACACACACACACACACACACATAGTGAACATTGAAGAGGCTGAAGTTTTCATTCTCAAAATTTATTTTCATGTCCATACCTCTATCTATAATTTCAAACTCCTTTTCCTCTCCTGTCATCCTGGGGATGCGAGTACAGGGTTCCTTCACACTGGTGCACACAGCATACACCTGAGAGTGGGAGAGTGAAGTAAAAACCTTCGGAGCCACACACTACAAATTCTCCCCCCTCAAAGTCCAACATTTAAAAGTCACATGACTTTTTTTTTTTCCATTTTTTTGTGGAAACATTTTTTCAGTGAGAGATGTTTGAGAGCCCTAAATTATTTTTCCGCTCAAAACTTTCAAAGAAAACTTATATCAACACTTGCACTTTTGAGTCACTCCACGCAATGTGCAATGACTGTTGGCGTGAATTGGTATAACGTCTATATTCTGATGCATTGTGTGGTGTACTCAGGAAAAGGAGACTTGCCTTTGTCTCAACATGGTAGGACACGTAGTGGACGGTGCATCTGAGCGGGATTTTTCGGACAGGCCATGGAGCATCATAGGACAGGTAGGTGGGGAGGACGCTGATCCTCAGTTCACCCTGTTTTAAGAAGCATGGGTTAGTATTAGAAAATGCAGTTACAATGACTTAAAAATCAGTAAAAAGTTTTGTACCTGTTTGTTGAAGTACAAAAAGCCTTTTGGGCAGTTAATGTTGTGGAAGGGGGAGAAAGACTCAATGCAGCCATCAATAGTCATGGGATGTAGCCTTAATGCTCCCCTGGAAGTGACCAGCATCCAGTTAGGAGATGGACCACAGATGAAGACCTGTGAGTAAGAAGAATAAAATGCACTTTGAAGATAGTGCTGATGTAACAGTATAAAAATAAGCTGTCTTCAAATCTTACCCCTGAGTATCCAGAAATGTCCTCAAAGTAACGAAACCTTGCTGTCCGACTCTTCACGGGCAGGCTCTCCTCGGCCGACCCACTCTCTGCCTTCTTCTTGGGCTTGGTTTTCTTTTCTCTGAAGTTAATGTTGTGGGGCACCTGTGCAGATTGAAACAAGTGTTTAATTACACATTGTATCTGATTTTATTCATCCAAAAGTGCTCCATACCTTTTTGAAGCGGACTTTCAGGTTGTTTTGGGGCTGTTGCTGATCGTATGGGAAAGCCTCATAAATCAGAAGTTCCTGCTCAACATGAACCTGGAAAACAAATCTTTTATTGAAGTATCTATGAAAAAAAACGCATACATTTAAAAACAACAATAACTTACCAGCAAATATGGTCTGCTGCGATTGTTGCCAAGGGAAACCAGAGCCACCTCTTTCACCAAAGGGATTTCGCCTTGCCGCGTTACCTCTTCCTTTTTGCCCTCCCCTTGTGTTGCCGATTGGCCAGATGAGCTGTCAACCAACACCCTCTGACCAACTGGGAAATTTTTCACCAGGAAGACCAACCTCCAGTCTGGCAGCTGATAAATCTGCAGTAAAAAAACAAACAATTTTAGCATCATGTCAGGCCTGGGGGCCAGTGTGGCAATGAAATCCAGCAGGACAAACTTCTCCAAATACTACTGGATTGCACTCTGCTTATACTTGTTTTTATTGCAGTACCCTTGTTTCCCCAGTAGATGGCATTGAGATGACTAAGTTATTTTGCATTTTAGCATTTATGCAAGACTTTTATGTGTCATTTATCCTAGATCACATGACAGTTTCATTCATATGCTCCTAATCTAGCCCGTGTCCAATTTTAGGACCATTTGTGACACGATAGCCAAAAAGCTTTCCAAACCCGATGTATGTTTCACATAATAACTGCCAATTCTGAGCATACCTCCATAACGCCGTTCTCCCTGATGATCATACACCAGTGCGTCGGATCAGCCTTGCTTGAGGCCACGTCGCCATCGCCCAGTGTCGCTGTCGTATTACGAGTAATATCATCCTTCGGAGGTGCAGTGCTGGCGTTGGTGTCTCCATACAGCATTTCCTCTTCATCATCAACAACATTACTGGGCATAAACAGAGCATTTAGCATAAAAAAGGTTCATATAATAACACAGGATGGATAGGTTATGGTTTCCTACCTGAGGTCGTGGATGACGGTCTCTGCCTCTGACTGGTGGCCTATGAAATTATCCTCATTCAGACCACAGCTAACTTTGTTTTCAGTCGTGAACATACCGCTGACATCACGGTATGCGCACAGAGTGATCACACGTGATTGCTGAAGAAACAAGTTGTGGGTTAAGAAAAAAAAAATTGTATTGGGATGTGTGTCAATCAATCGATCAATTAGTTGTAAATTTTAAACAATGTGGCTGACGGGAGGCTTCAGTTACTCTCTTCTACCAAAGACAGGTGCTGCAGAAAGAGCATAAGAATTTAAGGTCTACTTACAGAGGGAATCTGTGGTTTCTGCAAAGACAGCCGATGTGTCTTTCCCATGTAGGAGTCAATCTTCAGCACGAACATGGTGACCACTCCCTCTGCTGTCATGATGACCACGTAAGGGTCAGCTACAGAGCAGTGCACTATCGGGGAGCCCAGGTCCACTGGAATAAAGTGGAGCTGTGTGACTGTAAAGAGACACATCTGAGATAAAGTTTTTATTTTTGAGACTTGAAATAATCCTCTGCGTCGTCGTACCTCCTTCCAGTAGTCGGATTCCCATGGGTGACACCTGGATGATATATTTGTTGTCGCCAATGTTTCCAGCAAACACTGTCGGCCCCTGCGTGGCGAAACCACTGGTGTCCAACTCCATGATTTCCTGGCCTGTCTGGAGAATCTGTTCAAAGGAAAAACTGACAGGTTACACAGAAAGACACACCAGCGTGTTTGCAACTGTCATGTTGGTCTATTTGTACCATGGTCGAATCTTCTCTGCTCAGAATTAGAAAGCCATGCTTCTTTTTATCGTCCTCCATGGGAGGCTCTGGATTCTGTTCCTCCTCTTTCTCTTCTTTCTTTTTTTCTCCCTCATCTCCCTCTTCGCTGTTCTGCGTTCCTGTTTCACCATCTTCAAGTTTGTTACTTTTTTCTGCCTAAAAAAAGGCAATCATTGCTGTTATAATATCAACAATATCATCAATGATAAGAAAATGTGCTAATTTTCTTACTTTTTTGTCTTCTTTCACCTCACTTGAGATGACTGTCCACATGTCATGGCAACCTGGCAACTCAAATGTAGTAACAACTTGGGGTCGAATGGTCCTCTGTGAACAAATGAAATAGAAAAGTTAAAATCTTCTCCTTTGCTTTCAGCTTCCTCCTCTGAACATGTCCATCTCAATCTGGCTTTTCTAGCTTTTTCCAAACCTTCCTATCTGTGTTGTTCCTCTAATCACCTCATTCCTGGTCCATCCCTTTCCTTCCTAAAGAGAATATGAGTATCTTTAACTCCTCCAGCTTTGCATCCCGTCTTCTGCGTATTCCTAGTGTTTCTAATCCATACATCATGGCTGGTTTCACAACTGTCCTGTAAACCTTTCCCTTCACGTAAGCTGACACTCATCTATCACAGATAACACCTGGCACCTTTCTCCAGTTGTTCCATTCTGCCTGTACTCTGGAACAGAAAAGTATTTTCCAGAAAACTACCCCTTTCAAATGGTGCATTCACAACAAATCAGTTGCTACGTATACAAATGTGCCTGAGTATTTTACAGGCCACTTCGTCGATCTCTGAAGCAGCCCTGGTAGACCCAGTCATGATATAGCACTGTACTGTGACCTGTGGCAGATGGCCCTCACCACCACAGGTCTGTAGTTAGTGCACTGATAGCGTCCATGCCCAAACATGAACACTCACAGACTGAGAGCGACTTACCTGTAGCACGGACAATGCACCGTTTTTACCATAACCAGAGCAGGTGACAACCTCCAGGTCAGGCTCAGGGTTTCCCTGAAACTGTGAATGAGAGGAAAACAAAAATGAGTAATCTACATTTATTTACGTCAATGCATCCAGCAGATGCTTCTATCTAAAGCAACTGATAAAATTATTTTTTTTGACACTTCTGTACCTCTTCTGATAAAAACGCAGGTTCCCCCATTGAGGCATTGGCACAAGGTCCGATGTTGAGAATGCTGTCACACACCTACATACATAAAATATATGTTGCTATATTTCAGTAAAGTGATGCATTTAGCAAAGGTTTGTTCAAACAACTTGGGGCGCCACCTACCTCAAACGAGTAGGTGGCCAGCTGAGTACCAGACTGAGCTTCACTTCCATAGACTTCAATTTCATCCACCTCGTCTATGGAAACGACAATATCATGGTTGTAAAACACACAAAGTGACTTACGATTAACCACACATGCTAAAGAAGGAAAGCCCTTACCAGTCCAGTTGGTGGAAGACTCGACTCGCTTCTTCTTGCTTGGTGGTTCCTCCTGCAATTTATTAGCACACAATGGATTGATTCTCTGTGATTAGATTTCATAGTTTTACCTGAGCAAGTTTTGAGAATTGATATGTACTGTTAATCTCAATTTGTGCATGGCTATCAATAAATTGTATTAGCATACGTAACACAACTATTCACCTGCTTATCTTTGTCGTTGTCTTTCTCATTCTTCTCATTGCTCTCTTCCACTGCGGTGTCCTGAAGTTTCTCTGTGTATTTTAATAGCAGAGAGTTTCCGAGGCGGGAACCGAGGAAAAGGTAACCAGGCTCCATAGTCACCATCTGCAAGAAGATAATTTTTTAGTGTGTTTTGGATGGATAGAGGGATGAATGGATAGACAGAAAGAGAGACAGATAGATAGTTAGACTGACCGAAAGACAGACATACATAAAGATCGATTGACTGACAGCTAGATAGACAGACAGAACTTTAATTATCCCTCAGGAGTATCCTTTGGGAAATTATGGAGAACTTCTTTATTATAAGAAAAGTTTAACAATCACAATTTGTCACCTGGAGAATTCGTCTCATGACGGACCAGGGACAATTTACATCACATTTCTTACAGTTCCTTTTGTTTCATGATCAGTTATTTAACAATTTTTATCCTTTTGGTTTTGCATATCACAAGATTTAAAATACCTATATCTGCAACCCTGACAATAAAGCAAGTGCACATGCACCATGAGCTTTTACACTCAATCAAAAGCAGAACTTACACACGTTGTCAGGACACTAGCAGCAGCTTTATCGAAGTGGAAAGCCCTGACACTCCTCATACCGTCTGTGATGAGCGTCAACACATAACTGTAAAAAACAAAAATGGTCAAAAAATAAAACCATCTACATTTTTGTGTATTCTTTTTCCCCAAATACTTACATTTCTCCTCCTTTCAAAGAAATGACCATCTTGTCATAGGCAATGAAGTCTGATTGTGAACAGTCTAAAGTGATCTTTACTTCATCTTGTATACCTGCAAAACCAATACATGTAGGTTTCAAGAAATAGTAAGAGAGGTAGAAATAGAGAATGCATTTTAATGTAACAAAGCTTACGCAGCGGGAAAGCCGTGGTTCCGACCGTTTGGGAATTGAGGGAAACTCCATATGGAGGAACACTCTGGTTTAAATACAGCAATGAATTCACAGCAAACACTACAACACCTCCTAAAATAAAAAAAAGAGAGAGAGAGACATGTAATGACACTAGGTTGCACACCTGCAACTTGAAAGTAAACTTTCTAATTTTTGTTTTTTCTTTACAAAGTATTGAGCTCACCAATGGGCTTTGGAACAGCCATGACTTGAGTACAGTCAAATGGTAGATTACTGAGAGACCAGATGACAGGATGAACCTTCTGCATGATGTTGAGGGAGATAGCAACGATGCTACAAGTGTCTTGACGAACGGCCACGCGACTGATAAAAGGAAGAAGCAGTTAGTAATGTTAGTGCCACTAAGGCACTGTAAATTAAGTCGGTTGTACACGGTGAAATTTTTTTCTTATAATCACGGCAGACATCTTCTGCTCACAGGGGTTGTCAGTGGGCCCCGATTGGACATTCACACTATACGCCCATACATAAAATGTCTGACTCCTGTAGCTCCAACTACTTTGGATTAAAGCATCTGTCAAATGAATTGTAATGTAATGAAAATAAAGACCAGAGGAAGAAGACGCTGGTAGTGAAAGATCTATTTCCCTAGAAATGTGTGCAATTCTGTGTGCAAAAGGTGGTGATGATGACGTGTATAGATGAGGAAATGTTTTGATAGACGACTTCAGTTTGGTCTGTAAATTCTGCCATGCTGCACCATGTTGTTGACTTATTTACTCCTGCGTATCTATGTTCTTGAAGGTGCACTGTGGCATGGTGGGGGAAATCATGGGCAAATCTGCAGGATTTCAAACATGTTTGACTTTAACACATTGATTGTGAAGTGATGATTGCTTTCCTTAACCCAATCTACATTGCATGAGCTCAGTCGCACAGCTAAAAAATTTGGCCTGATCACCAAACATCTCACAACTGAAAAACAATTGTGAAATCCCACAGTGTATGCTAAGCTTCACATAAAAGTAAAATAAAGTAAAATAAAGTAAAGTAAAATCATGTATATGATGTAAAAGCCATACACATACAGGTACACCTGTAACAGCTCACACAACTTACCCTGGCCACGTCTGATTGGGCTCAAACAGAATCAGCAACGTAGGTTCGTAATAGCCGTGAAGGAACTTCATGTCTATGATGTTAAGCAGTTTCTCGTCAAGCTCACGGACATCGATTATGTAGCTGGGCAGGAAACTAGATTTAGGTCTGAAAAAGAGAAAAAAAAACAATATAATTGAAACAATTTTAATACATTAAAATAATCTAATACCGATAACTGCTGCGGATAAGACACATACCCTTCTCCAACACCACCTTCCTGTTCATCAGTTAGCGTGTCCTTCCTGAAGGGCAGCACTACAAGTTTGGAGCCATAAATGAGCATGACTGCGCAGCGGTTCTCTGGGTCTACTCGGACAATGGGTATGTGCACGTTTTGCACAAAACCATCCTTAAAAAAAAAATCCACATTATCAGTTTTGCTTTAAATACAAAAAATAATACCAGCTTCTACGCACCCTGAGCTCTGGCTCCTCAAAGTAATGAAGCGACAACGTCTTCAGGTCATGCGTACCAGGGTCGTACTCCACGACTGATAACTGAGGAAAAGACACTCCTGCAGTCAGTAGCCGCCTGAAAAAAATCACTAAAACATCTATCCATCAGCTAAGTGAGAAGTACCTATAGTGTAATACCTTGGCATCTTTGAAACTGAGGAGAAGAGCATCTTTGTTCGCTCCCACCAGCTGCACACTGGCCATTGACATGACATTTCCAAAGAGAGTAAAGCTCGCAACCTGCTCCAACTTCTCTTTTCGAGATTTGGAGTCTGAGGAAGGAGTAGTAAAAAGTCTGAGAAAATGTAATCAAAGCATAACCGACAGTAAGATTGTATAGAACTTACCTGTAGACCTTTCAGTCTTTGACGTACTCTGGAATAATGAAAAGTTTAAACATATGAGAAACAAAAAAACTACGCATTTCAACTCTTGATCAGATGAAACAACAAAAAACTTTTTCTCTTTTTACCTCCACATCATGGATGATTCTGTAGACAAACAGTTGATTTGTTCCTGCCACCACCAAGTTCCTGTCATTACTGGAGATGAAGTTGCAGTAGACGGAAAACTCCACTGCTGTGGGAGCATGGGCCTGTCTGTACACAGCATACATTCTGGATACTCAAGGCACCTAATAGCCAAGAACACAGCGTCAATGACATGTCAGGGCAAACTAGTAGTACAGTTAGATCAACAAACTTGCTTACTATAGTTTTGTTTTTTTATTATTTTCTTTTTCCTATTTAACCTTGAGTTTATTTTTCAAGTCTTTTTATTTTCCTTTCCGCTTGTCCCTTTTATCAACAATTTCCATCGCACCCTCTGAATCCTCAACTCTAACTCCAACTACCTCCACTTCCTCTCTCAATGCATCCATAAATCTCTTCTCTGGCCTTCCTCTTTGTCTCCTACCTGGTAGCTCCATCTCTAGCATTCTTCTACCAAAATAACCAATGACCATCCTCTGAACATGTCATAACCATCTGAATCTGGCTTTTTTTTTAACTTTTTCCCAAACCCTTCCTGTCTGTGTTGTCCCTCTAATGACCTAATTCCTGATCGTATCCTTCCTTGTGTCTCCTAAGGGGAATCTCAGTATCTTTAACTCCTACACCTCCAGCTCTGCCCACTGTCTTCAGCCTATTCGTATTGTCTCTGAACCATACATAAATGCTGGTCTCATAACTGTCCTGTAAACCTTTCCCTTCCCTTAGCTGATACTCTTCTATCACAAATCCCTCCTGAGACCTTTCTCCAGCTGTTCCATCCTCACTGTACTCTATTCTCCTCCTCTCTTTCACAGTATCCACTGCTCTGTTGATCCTAAGTAGCTAAACTCCTGCACCTTCACCACCTCTGCTCCTCACCTCTTTGATTACTATAGGTTTGTTCTTTTATTTACTTTAATTTTATTTTTCCTGTAACCTCTGTCTGCTTTGTGTAATTAAAAAAATCTCACACAAGCTATTATTAACAATAGGTAGAATTAAAATCGAAATATCTACTCTCAAATTTAGATCGTGAAAATGCCTATTTCCGAGATGCTGGCGCGCTACAACGCACTCCGCTGTTTTCAGCGTAAGAAATGAAAGCGGCAGCCCTGTTTAATAATAATGTTAACTTGCTTTTCAGATAAACAGAGGCTGTTTTCTTAATGTCAACGAAACCAAATACATAAAATAATGCACGGGAGCTATAAGAACAGGGTAATTTATCTTACATATCATGGCTATACCAGTAAAGCAGGGAACGTTGACTACCGGCTAGCGGAGGTACAGATACAACATCAAAGCTTTTTTTATTGAAATATTAAAATAGGAAACGTACCTATGTCACACAAGTCTCAGGTGCTGAGTTTTAATTGACTCTCGAAATCAGATTTACCCTATCATATTTTCTGGTAACTAACTCAAATTACCCATTCAATAGCAGGTGACTTAGCGGTTAGCTCGCTGTTGTGGCTGCAACAGTCACGTGGTCACTCCCGTTCTTCTTCGGTGTTTTTTTTCCTGCCGAGTCAACTACTCCTCGGCATGTTGCTGCTACAACATAAAGTATACAAGTGTGGAACAGAACAGACACTGAACTCCAATTTGTGTGATTTATTTATTTTCATTATTATTTTTATTTCATTATATTGGTACAAATAAAGTACATTAGTTTAGAAGCGCCATTACAGTGACTTCACCCACGACATTGTATTATTGGTTTATATATTTTTTTTTATGATTCTTACTCTATTAACAATTTTATTGTGGTATTATGTTAGAATAACATCATGCTAAACACAGACACCATCATCCAAAGCTAAGCAGAGTAGCAGCTGATATCAACAGTTTTTCATTATCTTGATAAGAAGTGACTACAGTAGAAAAAAGTAATTTGACCAAGTAAACAGGTCAGTACCCTAAAGCAGAACTTAAAAATCTTTCCTTTCATAAATCAATCAACTGAAAATTTTAAATGAAAAGAATAACATTTAAAAAATATATCTTTACATTAGATCTTTCTCAAATGAGAACTTTCTGATTTATAGATTTGTTGGCATGTTATGAGATATTCTGGAAAAGCCTGGGTATCGTTGAAGATGACAAACAGCGTTGGGTTTGTAATGTTGTCCGTTACACTGTCATAACGCAGTGGTACTTCATCGGCGGAGTCTTGCGTCAATGGTGCCGTCTTCATTGTATGGCAGCCAATGGTGAAGTCCCCAGTTAAAACTCTTGAAACGAAAATAAACTTGTGTCCGTCCGAGTTGGGGGGTGAATACTGATCCTGAACAGACAGTGCAGAGTTGACGGCAAAGTACACTCCCTGACCGTAGACGGTGGCTGTGCAGAGTAAGGGACATTAGACATTGATATTTAGAAATAAAACAAGGAGCAAAACATTTATTTTACAAAACATACCATTTTTGCCACAGAAGCTCCTGTTGAATCCATGAACGCATATCTCCTTCACACTCGCCTCACTTGTTCCGTGGTAAAGTTGCCGTTCAACCTCTGGGTATGAAGCTCGCAGCAACACGCTTGCCTTCTTCAGCTTGTACTGATTATACAGCAGTCGATTAGTTAATTTTTCCACCTTAAGGTAAAAGAAAACAAACTCTGTTTAGTTCTTTAATGCGGGACATGCGTTATATATTATTTGCATTCATCTTTTTTTCTTACATGTATGATTTTCATCTTGCTGTGATATCCCTTCAGGGTTGCGTAGAAGTTTTGCATCACAAGCTGACATTCATCCGACTCCTTGAGGAGTTTGGTTGCCTCAGGCAGGTTTGACAGCAAAGAGTACTCTTCATCTGTTAACAAGTGAATTTTAATAATACTGAACACACGCTGTTTATAGAACTAGGGATGTTTAATAAAATCGACCAAACTAACCTATAATCTGTAAGAATTGTCTTTTATCAATTTCAATTTAATTTATTTTATTTATATAGCACATTTCTTGCAAATGGCAGGCTCAATGTGCTTTACAAGGTTTTTATGTGCCCCCTGCCTTTATAGACCCTTGCAGGGGAATGTATGTATGTATGTATGTATGTATTAAATGTAATACATGCATTGGTACACATAAGCAACTGAATCTACATTTCACATATAAGTGTAGGGATGGAGGAGAACCCTGGGTTAGGAGGGCAGAAGCACAATGGCTCCTCCCTAGCCTTGCCCCTTATATTTAACCCCAGACTGTAATAAGTCTGACGTTAAATTGTCTGTATGAACACTAGGTGGCAGCATAGCAGCTTATTTAAATAAACATTTAGTTCCCAAGGGGGCGAATGGCAGAAAATAACTGAAAAATGGTGCTTCACCCATCACTAACCATCATCTTAGTAAGCAGGCAGGATACTAAAAAAATTGGCCAATATACCGCTATATCAGTATTAGTTGATATCGGAATCATAATTTAATTGTTTGGACAATATTGGCATGTCTCCTGTAAGCAAAAAGCTAACTTGGACATCCCAAGTAACAAAAGATTTAGGGCAAACATGAAGCTTTAAACAAAGAGCAGAATGACAAAATTATTTTGTCTAATGTGTAGCATAATTTGTGCCAAACTCAAATGATCCGGTACCTGGCAAGTTTTCCAAATCTCCTTCCTCCAGAAGCTGCCGGTATACTTTTACTGCTTTCCTAGTCTCTTTGTTGACTTCTTGCATCTTTTCAAACTCAATAGTGTAAAGCTCATTGTCCAACATGACATCCACCTTTTGCCGCCTTAACCTCCAAGCATGCTCGATCAACAATGTAGCATCAGGCGGGTAGAGAGTCATTTCAGAGGATGCTGGATCCTGCGTCACCCACTGTACACTCTTAAGGATTTCCTGGTTGGAGTTAGACTTTTCCATCGCATCGAGCAGCAGTTTGACATCGCTCACTGCTCCGCTCAGGAAAGTACTGAATCCTGAAATGGTTATGAGAGTGCCCTGAATCTGAACATCCACCCCGTGCCTCCTCTTGATTACCTCTAAACACATTTTGTGGTAGTCGGACATGCTCTTCAGGCACCTGTGCTGGAGCTTCTCCTCTGACTGCCGCTGTTGAATTTTCTTCCCAAAGGCAATGCTAACTCTGTTCAAATCACAGCTGTAAACTGCAAACACAACCAACTGGGTTGTGCTGGCTGCCTTGTTGTCTTCCTGGTAAGAATCAAAAAGTCTTTTTTGGGGGAGTTTGTGAACATTGTCATTGCTTAAAGAGGGGTCGTGAGATGTAATTTGTTTTGAGAGCTCCAAGGCTTTTTTCAGCTGCTCTTCCTCTGCTTGTGACTGTTGACTCAGCTCCATAGAGTACTGAATTGCCAAAGAGAGCTGAGCATCTTCCTCTTCTTGGCTTCTGAGATCACCAAAGGTGAAATCACCTGTGGAGTTGCCTTCTGCAAGAATATGAGACGAACTAACAGCTCCAACATCAGAATTATGGATTAGCAGGCTGTTTAGCTCCTCTTCTTTATCAACCGTAACATCTGGTTGGTCTGGATTGGCAGCGTCTGCAGGTTTTTCACTAACTGCCAGCACAGTGTTCTGAGCCTCGTCTAAAATGTAGACAAAAGATTTAAAAGAGCACCAAAAATAAAAGGAATCTTAATTGTGCCATCATTAAATCTATATCACCTTGGTTTGGAACACTGCTTTGAGCAATCTGTACAGTATCTGATAACATTTCCTGTGCAGAACCATTTACAGGCAGTCTTGAGAAGTTTTTCTGGGACATTAATCTCCAGGCTGTATCAAAATATGCCTGCAAAAACAGTGGTTATCATAATTTTAAATAGCATTTAAACAGAGAACATGCTTACTACATTTTGCCAACAATATCTAAAAATCCAAAAAATGTCCTTCAGTTTACCAGTTGACAATGCTTTCCATGAGCTGTCCATCATAAAATGTTTCCAGTTACATTGATGTAAAAGTATTTGTACAAAAATCTGAAAATTAACTGTTTCTCACAGGGAAAAGTAAGCTGATAATGTTGTACTGTATATATTTGGTGTTCACAGTGCCTCCTGAAGGACTGTCAGGGGCACTACAGGTATTTTTTTATAGCACCATTTTCAACCACTATGTCTTGGAATGTACAAAAAGTAAACTGGATACATCATAATCTGTGTAGACCCGGAAATTGACTGTGAAAAATATACTGCCTAGTTTTCAATTTATCACTGTTACCTGGGTAGACAGAGGCTGCCACGGCGTGTGCTCAGGTCTGATGTGAACCTGAAACTTGGTTTCCATCTCTTCCAGAATATTCTTACATTCCTCTTCATCAAAAAACCTGGTCAGTCCCGGTGCAGTGAATTTGATTGGTTTGATGAGAATAGTAGGAATTATGCTTTGCAGCACTTCCTCAGCCATTTGGCAAGCAACAGCAGGGCCACAGATCTATCAGGGACAAACACAAACCGGTTTCCAGGGAAGAAAACCATAAAACTTAACCTCGCCCTAATTATCTTTTAGTACGGCAAGCCAAGATTTACTGTAAGAATTGTTATGGTTAAGGTTGAACATAAATTGATCCTGAACAAATAAGTATATGTATTGCACAATACCTTAAATCCGGATGCGTCCTCGGACTCAAGGGGAAAAATGGAAACTTGGTTCATATCAGCTAGCAGCTGATGGCAATGTATCTGGATGTATTTAAGAACCCCTGGCTCCATTGTGATCACAGTCTCCCTCTGAACAGGTGTAGACAGAAACTGTAAGATCGCAACCTGCTTCTCACTCTCCATGTCTTTAAGGGTCAAAACGTCAATTTTCCTTTCCTCCTCGTGCACTTTAACAGAGCAGAAAGTCAGAGACTGCGAAAATTCGGACCACTCTCTGCAGTACAACGTGCATTCGTACTCCTTATCGAGCGGTATGTTGAAGCGACAGATTTGGGATTTTAAGTAGTCACACGCCTGATCGGCAGAGTTGCGGTTTACTGACATAACCACAACTACGGACCTTGACACGGTATAAACGGAGGTTGACTTGCTTTTACCCAGGGTTTGCAGTAGTCTTTCTTTAACGTCTTTCCTGTCAAGGAACTGCGCTTCATCTGGGTCGGATGTAAAATGCATCTCAACCATATTTCCAAGATATTCCAAAATGGTTTGTTTAATCCGCTCCAGAGTGTGTTTGTCCCTTCCTTGGATAAAGACATCGTTGTCTTCTGTTTCAACAGTGATCATTGGCTCTGAATCTACAAGGTTTCGTAAAAGCGGGCTAAGTTTTAACACAGATAATTTAACCGGGTCAACAAATGATAAACGGGTTGATGACAGAACGATATCCTCTGCCTGGTCCACCGCAACCATTTCCGCTCCAACAGTAGCAAGGGGCTCCGTAGGTGTCTGTGCAGAAGATGGACTTTCAGAAACCTCATCGGCAACAGTAGAACTGTTTGGAGTCTGTTCATGGCTTAGATCATCTGAATTTGCTTCTGTCATATCTTCCCTTCCATTCTGAGTCTTTACAGATGTTTTGCTTTTCTTTGGTTGGAGAAAGTCAAAGAATGGCTTTAAAATTAGGTCCGTGCTTCCTAGTTTGTGCTTATTGTCCAATACAGAGACTAAAGCTGTTACAAAAAAAAAGGTCATTAAGGTTATGACAACTACATTTTATAGAGTAAAAGTTTGCAAAACTTACATTCGCAGTTGACAAACGACACCGTGGCTGTTTCCTCTGTCAGCATGTTGACATCCCACACCTTCTGCCAGTTATCAAAGTAAAGCATGAGCGTGTCAGCGGTGGTACCAGGTGGCAGGTTCTCCACCAAAATGGAGTCAGTTTGTTCTACTTGTTCAAGTGTAACTTGAGCACCATCCAGTCTCCTCTTGGCGATCTTCTCACAAAGGTTTTGGAAATCTGTTAAACCAAATTTGTGTATTTAGCTGCTTGATTTCTGGGAAAATTGAATCAGAAAATAGGTTAAATTATATGTGGACCTTTTGTCAAGGGCTTTCTGAGTTGAATGTGGATGACATCTTTCTCTGATGAAGGATACAGTGTGTAGTCACTGTCACTCAGCCCAATCATGTTCTCGACGTACAGCTCTATCATCTCTGTCATGGTGTTTGGGTTGAGACCTCGGAGCAACAGGCTGCATCTGTCTTTTGAGGCAGGCCTTCTCACACTCAGCTTTGTGTTATGTAATACATGGGAATCTTTGGAAAGTACCTGAGATGCAGCTGTTGAATAGAAAAAAGATGAATAAGAAAAAAGATGGCTGCTTGCTTGTATCTCAGAACACTCTCACGTTGAGGTGCTTGTATCTTGATGTCCAATTGCAAAGGGTTGTCTGTCTGTGTGAATGAGCATTTTAGTTTCAGCATATATATATATATATATATATATATATATATATATATA
>JAFBJS010000981.1:446050-485166 GCA_016785265.1 Paraplagusia blochii
TATACACACACACACACACATACTGTATATATAATATATATATATATATTTTTTTTTTTTTTCAATGTCCATTCCCTACCTTGTGGTTCTGCTTATGTTCCTGTATTATATTAGTATTTTGTACGTCCAATCTTTTCGGCTTAAAATAAATAATATTGTTAAAAATTTGGATTTCTTTTAGCAATAAAGCACATTTGCGAAAAACCTTTCAAGTTATTAGTTGTTAGATTGTACTTGATACAGAACAGCACAGTTATATTAAGTTTACTCTTGTTTTCATGATGATTTTGTTAAAAAGTGATAGAACGCAGATGTCCTTGACTACCGGTACATTTCATTTACTCACCTTGTGCATCTTCGAACACTAGTATGGCACTGTGGCCCTTTCTGTCTACAGATTCAAGGGGGCCACCTCCAGACCGTCTCTTATTCTCAAAGTACAGACACAACAGCTCTTCGTCCACACCATCAGGCAGCTGCAGCACCTCCACGGTCCTCTCCTCCAGGCATTCACTTAGCATTCTTAACAGGATAGAAAAAACACTCTGACTGACAAATCAGGTCTGATAAGGCTTTTATTACTGACCAAACAATTATTTTTTACATTTTTTTTCATTAGTTATTAAATATGTCTAATAGTACTCGGGTAATGTGTTAGCATTAGCAAGTACATTTTTAATACATATATAATTTATAATAACAGGTATAATATTGCTAATATTAATATTGCATAGAACTTGTCTTTTTGTTCTCCTTTCAAATTGTCCCTTTTTCAGGGGTTGCCACAGTAAATCCTCATTTTCTATCTCCCCATCTCTGTTCTCTGTATCTTCTACTCCAACTCACTCACACTGAATCGATCAATCTCCTCCTTGTCTCCTCCCTGGTAGCTCCATCTCTAGCATTCATCTACCAATATAATCGCTGTCCCTCCTCCCAACATGTCCAAACCATCTTAACCTGGCTTCTCTAGCTTTTTCTCCAAACCTTCCTGTGTGTCTATCAATATCACCCTTAAAGAGAATCTCAGCATCTTTAACTTCTCCACCTACAGCTCTGCCTCCTGTCTTCTGCCTATTGTTAGTGTCTCACAACCACCATGTAACCCTTTCCCTTCACATTAGCTGACTCTTCTATCACAAATCACTACTGACTCCGTTTCCCTCAAACTGTTCTATCCTGGCTCCACTCTGTTCTTTACTTCTCATCCACAGTCTCTGCTGCTCTGAACAGTTATACCTAAACTCCTCAACCTTCACCTCACCATTACCCCCCTTATCCCCCCTTGATGTAGTCCCACCTTCATCTTAAAGTCTTCTGCCCTTCCAACAGCACACCTCACAAGTGTTGTACTTTTCTCATAAATGTCCTGCACAAATCTTACATACTTCTCTGCCACTCCTGATTCCTCATACTAAACCACAATTCCCTCCATGGCACCCTATCATAGACCTTTTCCAAACCCACAAAAGCACATTGCAACTCCTTCTGACCCTCTCTGTACTCCTCCATCAACACAAATACTGTATTATACATAAACTATTAAACACACCAGAGGTTCTTATGGTTATATGCACCAATTTATATCACGTTTTCAACACAGTTACTTTCACTTGTCACCGTGACACAACTAATTTCAACTCAAAGACCAAGTCTACCCATTGTGATGTACAAATAATCTATATACAATATATTTTCTGCACCCTGGTTAGAATCCACTGTAGCTCTACATCTATTTTTCTGTCAGGAAGCTGAAGTTCTGACGTCCCACTTCTGTAGACTCGAACAAGTTCATGTTTAGTTTTGCATATTCGTTTTTCTAAAAGTGAAACTACTGCTTTTACACACTGGAGCTGTAATGTATGGTAACTTATTTGCAGTGAGTAACGAAGAAAGCTTAATAAAGACAGACGAATGATAAGAACACTTCTTACCTGCGCTAAGAAGAAAACATTTACTTATAAACAGGTAAAGACCAGACTTCCTTGTTGAGTACCGGACTGGCGCCGTCACACAACCGACTGCAATGCATTCTGGTCCGTGTAGTCAACGCCGGAACGGAAATTGACGACAGGGCAACAGCAGCAAGAATCAGCTCACGTCACGTCATTCGTATTCGTTAAATACGAATTAAGAATAAGAAAGAATTATACTTCTTTATTATTGTCTTGGCACTGTGATGGCGACGCCTTAATAAAATGCTGAATAATGCAAGGGTTTGGGGAATTGGTGTCTTCAGCCTGTGGCAATGTGTAATTTGTGTACAACAAAAACACGTATAATATGCAGTAATTTTGTTTTTAAAATGCAGCTTTAATTAGTGTGGGGTAATTACAAAATAGTGCAAAAGACAGTTAATGGAAAAAGCTGAAAGTAGATCTAAAAAGCTAAGGATGTGTGAAGCTATTTGTAAAAGCCATTTTTCCCTAGATGCTGATACCCTTTTGGACACTTGATGGCAGTGTTTCCCGAAAGCAAACACCTTGAGAAATTTTCAACTATTAAAGTTGTATCTCAAGCCTGAAGTATTTATTATAAAGACTACCAACGCACACACATTTTGTAAAGCAAAGAAGTTCATGGACTTTATTGAAAACAGCAAAAATATGTAACCAGTCTGAAATGTCTTAAAGATAAAACAATTTTGTTTTTTTCGCTATACAAGAGTACCTATACTATTCAGCTAAGGTCGGTATTTTGATTAAATAAATGCTTTTGCTATTGTTAATTGTTAAAATGAAATTACAGCCTACCCTAAAACAGACGGATAGATAAATGACTCAACCATGCCTTGGTTTGGCTCAACAAACAAACAATTCCTTATTATTGTTTTTTTTCTTGAAGGATACCATCGGGGCCTAGCGGTCAAGGAAGCGAGGTTGGGTCCGCCACACAACTTCTAGTGGGCTCACTACCCACAGAAGGGATAACGGAATTAAGAAGTTTGTTTTGGGTGGCAGTCGTGGACACAATAAATAAATGAAAGGAAACAAACATTTAGAATCTAATCACACTATCCAAATGGCTTAAATACTGTATATGGCAGTAATACAAACCATAATTATGCAGACAGAGGTCAGCCATTAAATCTGACTCTGACTGTGTACCGAAAAAAAAACAAAAAACAAAAACAACTTTTGGAGCTTTTAGCCACTAACAAAGAACAAAATCAAAACAAGGAGACATCACCCGGTGTTCTGTGAACAACTGATGAGAGGTCAGAGAAGAGTGGCCAGATAGGTTGCCGCAGACAGCATTGCAACAGCAGCTCCAATCACAACTGCTGTGAGCATAAAGGCATCTCAGAGTGAAAAACAGTAAAAAACACATCAGGTTCCGAGATGAAAGCAGAACAAGGTTTAGAAGGGTTAAAACACAAGGTAAATTAGACTCTACATACCGTCTCTATGTTTTCCATTATGGCCAATTTATTAAACATCTTAGCAGTGTTTATTGCATAAAATCTTCTTCTGAAAAGTAATGTATGCATTGAAAAACTCTCATGAACCTTGAAAACTATTGTAGCGAGAATGTTCTTTTCGGATCATAACCTCAATCCATCACTACTGAAATACCATGACCCACATGAGGTTGTCATTGTCAGTTTTCCTGTCTTTACAATCACAGTTTATTTACTCTTCGTAAATGGACGCTCTTAAAATTAAATTACACTGTCCCATATCACAGTGCGCAGATTTCTAACTGGGGTTTATCAGACGTAAATATAAAGTAAAGTGTACTTCAATGACCTTTTCTTGATCAGATATGCACAAAAGACTCAGAGCTAAGACGTCCATCTGACGTTAATCTGCAGTAATAGTCTGTTGCACACACTGACTGAAGCAATAGAAAGAACAGGGGCTTCTTCAAAACAGTAACATTCTTAAGAGTAACTCAACAATATACACTCACCGGCCACTTTATTAGGTACACCATGCTAGTAACGGGTTGGACCCCCTTTTGCCTTAAGAACTGCCTCAATCTTTGTGGCATAGATTCAACAAGGTGCTGGAAGCATTCCTCAGAGAGTTTGGTCCATATTGACATGATGGCGTCACACAGTTGCCGCAGATTTGTCGGCTGCACATCCATGACGCAAATATCCCATTCCACCACATCCCAAAGATGCTCTATTGGATTGAGATCTGGTGACTGTGGAGGCCATTTGAGTACAGTGTAGTCATTGTCATGTTCAAGAAACCAGTCTGAGATGATTCCAGCTTTATGACATGCCGAAATTAGCCATCAGAAGTTGGGTACATTGTAGTCATAAAGGGATGGACATGGTCAGCAACAATACTCAGGTAGACTGTGGCATTGCAACGATGCTCAATTGGTACCGAGGGGCCCTAAGTGTGCCAAGAAAATATTCCCAACACATTACACCACCACCACCAGCCTGAACCGATACAAGGCAGGATGGATCCATGCTTTCATGTTGTCGATGCCAAATTCTAACCATACCATCCGAATGTTGCAGCAGAAATCCAGACTCATCAGACCAGGCAACGTTTTTCCAATCTTCTATTGTCCAATTCCGATGAGCTTGTGCAAATTGTAGCCTCAGTTTCCTGTTATTAGCTGAAAAGAGTGGCACCCGGTGTGGTCTTCTGCTGCTGTAGCCCATCTGCCTCAAAGTTCGAGGTACTGTGCGTTCAGAGATGCTCTTTTGCCTACATTGGTTGTAACGGGTGGTTATTTGAGTCACTGTTGCCTTTCTATCAGCTCAAACCAGTCTGGCCATTCTCTTCTGACCTCTGGCATCAACAAGGCATTTCTGCCCACAGAACTGCCGCTCACTGGATATTTTTTCTTTTCGGACCATTCTCTGTTAACCCTAGAGATGGTTGTGCGTGAAAATCCCAGTAGATCAGCAGTTTCTGAAATACCCAGACCAGCCCTTCTGGCACCAACAACCATGCCATGTTCAAAGTCACTCAAATCACCTTTCTTCCCCATACTGATGCTCATTTTGAACTGCAGGAGATTGTCTTGACCATATCGATATGCCTAAATGCACTGAGTTGAACGCCATGTGATTGGCTGATTAGAAATTAAGTGTTGACAAGCAGTTGGGCAGAGGTACCTAATAAAGTGGCCGGTGAGTGTACATCGATCAGTTATTATTTTCACTCCCTTATCTTATCTTAACTCACATTAATAATTAATCAAAAAATAAAACACACTGTACTGTCATTCACAGCTGATGTCCAACGTTCTCTGCGTGGACCTATATCAGTAAATCATCTGGTTCTGAACCCAGAGACAACTAATTTCTAAAGGGAAACTACATTCTTTCTTTGTTTCTGTCGGTCGATTGATCTATCTATCCATCTATGTCATGGCTCTGTGGGTGTGTGTTTGTTTCTTTAAATGTTTTCCCTCTTTTTTTGTGTGTGCATGGTCACATGAGTCACTGTAACTAATCAGGCAACAGGTTCACATGTTGTGTTTCTCCAACCAGGTGGCAACTTTGCTCATTGTCTTAGTATTTAATAGTGATGGCTAGATAAAGCCTCATGAAGTTTCGAACCGCATGGGCCAGAGGAATTCTTTCTAATATGGCCACTTTACAAATTCTTATGTTTCAGCTTGTATCGGTCTCTAGTTAAGGAGTTCTGGCCCAGTGTTGGTGGAGTGTTTGTCTGTGGCTGTTTCTACTGGCGGTTTCTACTGACAATGGATCTCCTCTGATTTGTACCAAGTTAATAAAGTTCCATTGCAAAATCTATCTGTCCGTCCGACACAGTTTGCAAATACATTTCTGAGTTTTTTTTTTTTCAATATCCTACTGTGTCTTCACATCTGCAGCTGTCTGATCACAGCTGTGTTGACTGTCATATTCAGCTACCAGGCTGATAAATTAAACACAACACAAAGACCTGTTTTTTTATTGAATGCACGTTGACACTCTCGTCTCTTCGCTCTGACACATTAGCATTAAGATTGAAATCTTTGATGCTAGTGCTTGATGCTAATTCTTTCATGTCATTCTCGTAAACACTTTGGTTTCTACAAAGACAATAAAACGACCTAGATGAGAACAATGGCATCAACTACCATCAACCTGTAGCAATGCAAAAACAAGTGTATTTGTCATGTTTAGAACAGGAAAACAACTTAGCTTGACTCTGAAGGACAATAGCAGGATTTACTTTATTTTGCTTTGAGCTGGCCACAAAACTTAAAGTTTATAAATAGTCGCAAATTTCCAGAACTGTACAGTGTACTCTAGTCTGTTTAACTACTCACATATTGTTGAAATGCTGCAGACTTGAAACAGCTGGTAAAATAGTCACGCAGAGCTTGAATGTTCCCCTGCCCCTAGCATGCCTAGAGGTCTATTGGCACTGTTGTTAGAGGGGCAAACATTATTTGGTTATGTATATGAATAGCACTGCAAATTTGACAGAGGGCAATTGAAGAACAATTCTTCTTCAGGGACTGAGAAAGAAAAAAACAAAAAACTGTGGCTAATCTGAAAATGCGGCAACACATAAACAGCAGAGTTTCATTTGTCCTCACTTGACGTTGTGTCAGAACCTGTTTTAGAAAAATTTGAAAAAGAAAGTGTGGCTTCAACAGTTGGTATGACATTTCTCAAACGCTTGCTTTGGACAATGGCGGAGAGCTGAAAAGACGAGAGCAATCGATGAGAAAACGTCTGTGACAATTACGAAAATGTTCTGCCATCAGAAAGGATATCCAAAGGCTCGAGAAGTCATTGCACATACGGGCTTCTTATGAGCTGCCCTTGTACAGTTTGATTTTGTGTTTTTCTGCCAGCAGTAAAGCGACATTATACTCATAATCTCTGTCATGGATTGTTAATGAGGTCCCAGCATTGAAGTCCCAGTAGTGATGCCAGTTTCCATACTGGTCAGCCCCGAATCCAAACACACTGACCTGTAAAAAAAAAACAGGACAGGGAAAGCAATAGTCTTTTCTTAAACGTAACTTTTACATTGCGGAGACTGGTATTGTAAAAGTCAATATTCAACCCAACCCTAGTCAATATTCATAATTCCAAAAACATTGACCAATGATAATTAATGATGATATTTTATTGTTGAATGACAATGATATCTCATGTTGATATCTCAACAATCAGCATTGACCAAATGTCAAACAACATTAAAACTATAATGAAATCTGAAAAAATTATGAAATACGACCCAGAAAAAATATCTTTTGCCACACATGTGAGGGTGGCGACCCAGTCTTTGGAAGACAAGGCAATAGATCTGTCTGTGTAGGTTTTCAGTCATCTAGGCCAGTGTTCCCCAAACTTTTTAGTGCCCTGCACAGTTCAATGGACTGGTCGTTAAGTTGTGGCAGATAAATACCCCTTAATAAAAATGAAATTTCCATTGTTCTGAAATATTTTCCTACCTATAAAATCTTCCTACCAGAATTAACTGTGCATGCACACTCAAGTGCACATAGCCTATAATTATCTGCTACCAGACTGGTACAAGGTTAGTATCTTGTATCGATGACCCATCAATGCAAACAGTTTAAATATTTTTGCATCATTTTGAGTTTGTAGTTGTTGTCTTCACTGAGAAAATATATCCTAATCAAATATACTTGCATTATTGATGATGCCATTATCATGCGTTGGTATTGGTATGGATCAAGTGTAAGTAATAGCCAGATGGGGCAAAAATGAATCATTATTTCTCTGCAGCTCTGCACCAATTGACTCATAGACCGGCACCAGTGCCCGGCCCGGTGGTTGGGGGCCACTGATTTAATCCAAAAATACTTGAAAAAATACCTCAGGGGCATCTGAACATAATAGGTTTCTTGAAGATGTTACCCAATAAAACTATTTGGGTAAACAATTTTTTTTAAGGTGAACATAGTCATTCCTCAATAGAGGAACTTCATCAGTTTCTGGTTGATGTAAGATCTTGGGGAATGAAACATCTTTCAAATCCAAGACATATAGTTGCTGATAACTAAATCTTTTAGATATCATGACCTGGATGAATGAGAATCTTTACAGACATAGTGCAGTAGTGCAATTTCCGAGATTCAGATCTATTAATTAAGACAAGAAGCCTTCCAATTTTAGTAGCACAGCTAATGAGACTTTTGGTTCTTTAGTTTGATGCAGAGACTCAATGCTTTGTTATGTAATCGTTGCTAACATGCCTCAATTAGTCAACGTTTCTTAACATTTGAAATGTGGGATCTTCTATATCAAAAGAATACATACAAATAAAATATCTACAAACACCCTGTCTCACCCTGTCCTCTGTATCTTCCACTTTTACAAACATAATTATGATATTTGAACAATTTAGTATTTTGTGAGTAAAAAGAATTTTATTGGCTTCCTTACCTTATCACAGATGTGAATAGCGAAGATTAAACTGAGAAAGCCAGTCGAAGGATACTGACCATGACCCTCCATCCATGAATCGTGGACATACTTAAAAAAAGCTGGGCTGTAAATTAACACCTGTGAAAGAAGCATAGATTCAGTCTTTGTTACTAAGTGAAAGTTTATTGACGGCTACATAAATTACTGGCTAATTAATGATGGTGACATTAATTAGCATAAATTAATGGCTACTTAATTACGGCTACATAAATTAATAAATTAAAACTCTATTAAGATGAAACATGGAAAACTTCTCACAGGTTAGCCTTGTGCTAATGTCTGATAGGGTTTTTGATTCAGCTAATCCAAAACAGATTTTTACAAATTATTATTATTATTAGGTGGCAGTAAAATTGTCTGTGCAGCTTCTCAGCCAGTCATCTACATTCATCCCCTGTAGTCAGTTAGAACTGAAGAAGCCTCGTGGATGAGAGGTGAAGTCTTTTTAAAAAAACCTTCTGTTGCTCTTGAAGAAACTATTTTTGGCACTACCCAAATCACACTGCACCATACTGTGAACCTTCCTGTCGATGATGAGTCCATTGGAGGTTATGTGGGTCAGGATGAGGCTATACTCAGATTACCTCATTTGCGTCCTGGCAGTGGGTAAAATCTGCTTCCTTAACTTTCCTTATTATTATTAATCATTACCATCGATCATGAATAAGATAAGATAAGACACCCTAATGTGCAGACCTAAAATCAGCAAGGGCTTATTTTCTTCCTTTATTGTTACTCCCTCCATGGGCCGCCGCAGGTTATTTTCTGCCTCCATCTCAATACAACCAACTTTCTTCCTCACTGTCATGCCTTCAGAGCCTTCTTCTTGACCTGCTCCACTACAAAAAAGACAAGGGTCTTCTCTGGGGCCGTCTCTCCCTTCACTCAGCATCTTCCAGTTTGTCACCTCCGGCTCAGCAGCTCATCCTTAATGCAGGTCAAAATCCTACAGATCAAATACATCTCTGCCTCCTGAGGTACGTCAACTCAGAAGAATACTTCTTGCTGAGGAAAACCCCCCTCTGTTCCTCAGGAAGTCTCTTATTATTCTGTCAATAATTTTGATACCCAACCCACCACCATCTGGTCTGTGACAAAATGTCAAGAATTATTTATTTCTACCCTTATATGTTTTGCGATTGATTAAAATAATTTAATTGGTCATATAACTGATCAACTAATCTTTGATCCATAAACTGGCTCTGTGGCATTATATTATTTTACATCTTAGTTCCTCACATGGACATATTCTCCAGTGGAGTGACATGCGACATGTGCAAAAAGCAGCATTATGCTGCGCAGCTGTAATCAGCAGTGCCATAATGCAACCAAAAGAACCGTCGTGTTATGCCAAGGGTCTGTCAGTCAAGACGATAGACATGCTGCTCAGAGTCACTGAGCGCTAATCAAACCCCAACCACCACTTGTGACCAAGCAGGTGCAGAACATACATTCTTGTATAATTTTATATATTCATGCATTTTTCTTTCACTGCAAAATGTTAACAACCTTATCTTTGTTGGCCTTTATCTTGGACTTGACGGGATAAAATGTTCTGTAAGAGATAAGAAAGAAGGTGTTTTAGTGTTCCTTTTTATGTTGTGTAGTTAGATAGCACAGTTTTTCGCCATGCAGGTAGTTCTTACAGTTTTTACAATAGTTTGCAAAAAAAGGAGAGTACACGTACACTAGGCATTGTTTAGCAAATAGACCAGGTATGGACAAACTTTTTTATTTTGAAATTAAACATGGGGGCCCAGTAAGGACCTGGTAGATGATGAGTTCACGTGAACTAAGATACATGGAAAAAAGAGATATAATCACAATAAAAACAAATTACATAATTTAAAAAAGTTTGGCTGGTTGAATTACTAAGCTAAACATGCCACATCCAGCCCCTGGGCCTTAGTTTGCCCATGCCTGAGATACAGTAGACAAATCATGTTCGAACTGTGGTGACAGACTGGAAACATACATTTTGACCTTTTAGACGATCCCACTTATAATAAGGTCATTTCTATTACCTTATTTGTTTCTATTTGGCCAAAAACAAAATAACTGTGTGCTTATGTTAACATGTCGTCCGTCGTTAGAAAAAGGTTACATTTGTTAAATGTAAATAGTGCAAGAGGTTGAGTTATACTCTGTGTTATCAGTTATGCAGGCTGTAGTGTATCTTTAGGGTATCTAGTATCTTTTTATCTCACTCTAACATCGCCGAACTACACAATCTTAAATAAAAATAAAGAAAAAGGATAATCTTAGCAAGGCATTTAATGCGATTCAGCACGTGATGGCGAATTGTACAACTGAGTAGCTAATTGATGACAATAGGCCACTAAAATGGCTGCCTCCACGGTTAATATTAATAATAATAATAAAAGATTGTCTTTTCAGGACACTCAAAGACTACTTAATGTTATTGATATAGATGAATTCACCCTGTAGTCTACTACAGTGGACCAAGATGATTCAAAACAGTGCTTTAAACAAATGCCTTATTTGCATTTAAACAAAGAATTAAGACAAACCATCTGTGCTTACACTAAATTATAGAAAAAGAAACTCGGAGAGGGCAAAGAGAGGGCTAAAACCGTTTTAGCATATGGCCTTCACAACCTTTAAATGTCATTTTTTTAAAGTCATACACTTAATCTACCTGCTTTTGACCTGGCCTCCTCTACAAATGTTGGGAAACATTGTGGCCCACACCTTAAAAATGTTTTTGATTTAGACGTTTAGATGTTTAGATTTAGCCGTATAGGCTGCATATATATTCTCTCTTAAACTATGCAACTCAAACTACAGAAGGGACCAACAAAGACAATGCAGTCTTTGACAACCCAGTCTATAATTTGGTTGTGTTTTGCCAATAGGAGCCTAAGGGATTTAATAATAAAAAAAAAATAATGGCACGATAATGACTGAGATGAAAAAGAATGATAAAGAGTGAGATACCATCCTGCTGAATGTTTCCAATTAAAGTAAGTTTATCAAGACAGTTCCCACTGCAGGAATGTGTCTACTTGATATTACAAGATCACATGCAGTGGTATGAAGTCTGAAATATAGTGAGGAACACCAGTGACTTAAGTTGCTTTATGATTAATATAGTATGCATTATTAAGACCAGTGTTAAACAGACTGTTAACTATTGCACACCTTTGATAATATAACAACCTTGAGGCACGGGCAATGTCACATTTGTGATTCTTTTCAGAAAACTGTAAACAAAAAGAACGTTTCTACGTTTCTTCTTCAGACCAAAATCGGATGCGTCTCACTCACTTTTCTCAACCTGTTTACAATGAGACATAACAAAAATTTTGTCCTGAGAACAATTCCTAACCTTGTACAATTAGAAGAATAAACCAGAGATGCAACGTACTTCACATATGGTCTAGCGGTTAGGATTCCTAGTTTTCATCCAGGTGGCCCGGGTTCGACTCCCAGTGTAGGAATCATATGTTTGGGGCAGTTGGTGGCCTAGTGGTTAAGGAAACGGACTTGGGTCCGCAAAGAATTGAATCCCCCTACCACCAAGTTACCACTGACGTGCCCTGAGCATGTTATCATCCCCACAAACTGCTCCCCGGGGCCAGTTCTGCTGGCTGCCCTCTGCTTGCCATGGTGATGGGTTAAATGCAAAGGCATAATTTCCTGAAGGATACTCCCAAGAGATTAATTAATTTTAAAAAAGTTAAAAATAAAAACAAATGCATTCGTTAAAGTTTAGTTGTGAAGTCAGCTTCTAGTCAGGATGTTGGTCGCCACCTGTGATAAATTTATTAAGAAATTTATCATGTCTTGTTCCTTCATTCTAATGTACAGTATTAAAGAAATTTCCCGAGGGTCTAGTTGGCAAGTGATGATGGATTTGTTTATATCCGCTGCTCATATGTCATATATTGGATTGTGCTATTGTCACTTTCTATTGTTTTTTTAACTTCCTTCCCTCATTATAGCATCCAACTAGTTCTTTTATCAGAAAGTTGTTTGAACAGGAACCGTTTCACATAAGTTACCAAGCAATTCATTTGGAATTGTATAGAAATGAAGGGAGAAGCTGAGACCGAATCCAAATTGTGGGAAACCAAAAAGGGTTTAGTTGTAATCAATTGGACTTCTTCTTGGAGTTGAAAGATGTTTCATTCATCAACTGAAGAACTTCATCAGTTTCTGGTTGTTGTTGGAGGGAACACTAGTAGTTATACTACTCTAGACCACTCCCTTCACCACTGGACAAAGGTGTGAAGAGTTGTTTTGGTCACACTTTTTCAGAGAAAAACTGCACCTGATGTGAATGAGCAGTTTTCTTGTCACATGTGCAGATGTGAATGGGAGTCGTTGTTACACCTAGGGTATGAACTCTGGTATGAACTCTGGTCCGTCTGTGACGTCATTAAACTGCGTCCAAGAACCAAGTTCACGTCCTACAAAAATGGCATCTGGAAGCGGCAATGGCGATCGTTTGAGTGTAAGTATTTAAGCATGTTATCACATGATTCTTACACTTGATTTCTCGCTATTATTGTAGGACGTAAAATTGGTTCTTGAACGCAATTTACTGATGTCACAGACAGACCCTCGTGGGGACACTGCCGTGTGATTGGCTGCAAACGAGTGGAACTTCTGATTGGCTGGTGACGCAGAAAAATTACGCTCACAAATCTCGTCGGCGTAAGACGAGTCTCAAAAATACAAAAGTTATCGTGCGCATAATTTCACAAATGAAAAGCACTATTTGCATGCGCGTACCACAATTCACAATCTAGTTTGGAAGAATTCCAAACTAGATTTTGACGTGTGAAGCGTTGTTTGTGTGCTCTTCCCAGAATACGCACACGTGTTTACATGTGTGTTCTTTTGGAGACTATTCTGGCTCCATACTCGGATAATCCTGAAAAATAGGGCACCACCATGTGTTTCCTCCTGTTCTGACCTTTTGTGATGTGTTTTGAAGTGGTTTCTTTATTCTGCCTATTGCCTGTTTTGCTACTTGTTGGGGTAGCCACAAGTTTTCAGGGCCTGTCTGATGTGTGTGTGTTCTTTTTCTTTCCCCTGTGCTCCGGATGGGATGCTGTCTGCCCGATGTTGCAGAGTCCTGATGACACTGAGTTCGTGTTCTAGTGGGTGGTGAGAGTCAAAGAGTAGGTACTGGTCAGTATGTGTGGGTTTCCCCAATTGGGGAAAATGGACAAGGTCTCCATTTTCCCCAATTGATACCTCGCAGACCGAGAAGGGAAGTTTTCCGTCCTTGGTCTCCTCCCTGGTGAATTTGATGTAATTGTTGACTCAATAGATGTGTTTAGTAAAAGCCTCCACTTCTTGCTTTCTTACGGTAGCCCATGTATTTGTCAACATAACGAAACCAGTGCCTTGGCTTTGTTCCTCTAAAGGAGATTAAGGCTTGAGTTTCTATGCTTTCCATGTATAGGTTTGTGACAACGGGTGAAACTGGCGAGTCCAAGCACAGCCATGCTTCTGTTTGTTTCTCCTTTTTATGATACATCGTGATGCTCATTAAGAACCAGAGTGCTCACAAGTTTTTCTTTGCACAGCTGAAGGACATTTACGATACCATGAAAAGCAGGTTTTCAGAAACATCTTTTTTTTTTCATCAAAACTCAAATCCCTGTTTCCAAATAAGTGGTACCTTCACACGTACACACATTCCTGGTGTAGTGACAGCTGATGCACCTCTGTAATATCACAGATGCTTTCAGTAATAACAGTCTGCATGGTCCCATATTTTCTATACATTCTTTTATGGAAATATCAACATTGCTTTTTCTCAACTTGATGAAATGTGGACTCATCTTATTACAGTTGGGTCTGCACAAAATTAAATACACAGTTTCTCCCCTAAGCCAGAAAATTTAAATATATATCTTTCAGGAGGGAGATTTAATGCTCTGGCCCCTCTTGGATTTAAAGATCTGGTCTCTCGAGTGATCAACATTGTCTAAGGGCACTTAAACTTCCATTGTTACTGTGATGTTTAAGTGAGGAATATTTATTTAATTAATAAGTTAAGTTAATTTATGGCAGGCATTCCTGACACAAGTCTTTCCTCACACTCGCCGTCGTCCTCTTCAATAAAGTGAGGAAATGCAACAAAATATTTTACAACAGCCAGTGAAGATGTAACGGCTGCTCGGCTGGTGCTGACAGCACAACCAGTAAAGTAAATTTAATGATGCAGAATGATTGCTTTGGCAGAGTGGGTAGACAACTGCACATTTATTGGATACATTTGTTTGGACTCGCCGGCCTCAGACCATCTAGCACGGGGTGTTTAAGTCATTGGCAACGGCATAAATTGGCAGAGGCTTTGTTTTTTTTTGTTTTTTTAATGGATGTCGAGCAATCAGGCTGATGTTTATGGTTCAATGAGTAAAAGCAGTTGAAGGTTAGAGATTAAAACTGAGTGAGTATGTCTGGGTAAGCCTGGTACAGCAACTTGACAAAAGTAAAGTGAGTCAGATTTTGTTTGAAAAGGTAAATCTTTCTGTTTCAGCATCACCATTTATTGTGGCACATTCATGTCTTTTAGATTTTTTTAAAGCCTTAAATGGTTGGACTTGATAAATGGGTTGCTAAATTACAGATTTCAGCTCCATGTATTTTAAATGATGATAAAATCACTTTTATGTGCAGTTTTACCCACAGATTACATCCATAATAAAGTACATTTGGAAGTATCTTGAAATGTCGTTTTTTTTTTACAGTTCAGAGGAGGGAGGTGATTTTTTGGAATATTTGAAATATTGTCTACAGGTGAGAAGTGGTAGACTGCAGGGATACATCTGCAGAAATGATAGTTAAATCAAAGATATGTACAACTGCAATTTTCAATGATTTTTTGGATAAATTAACAATATTTTCATAATTGTTATTGTAAAAAAAAAAATTCTAGTCTTAAAACCCAACCAAATCTTAATCAAATAGGTTCACATATCGTAGCGTCTGTCAATGCCTCCTCTTGTTCATAAGCCTCATGTTCACGTCACCCTGCGTGGCTGTATAGAGCGTTAGTGTGGAGTTTTTGCTATTGTGTTTGGTGAAAGTCCTATAAAAGTTTAGAGGAGTAATACCCATTATCTGTGGGGCACCCCACCAACATCTTTTCGTGGTGGGTCTCGGAACGCAACTACCGCAATAGGAAAGGGAGAACAACATCAAAAAAACTATTGATGATGAAGCTGTTTGCAATGTCATGTCATTGTACTGGACAGCTTAAGCACTTATTTATTTAATTAACGCATTGATCTCAAATATGCCTTAAGACTCCTTCAGTCATCAGCTTTTATTGTGAAATGCCTAAACCAGGGGTCAGCAACCCAAAATTTTCAAAGAGCCATATATATAGATAAGATATGTAAGAAATAGAGATACATTACAAAGATACAGAGATTTTTGATGTGATTTTTTCATTATTTTGATGATTCATCAAAGAAAAAAAAAACACCATGGGGCGTGCATTATAGGCCTCCTGTAATTACAGGTAAGTAGACTAGGTTAGTGTAAGGGTGAAGCGCTGCAAAATCTTCTCTTTTCCCCCTCTTATCTCAGCAATACATCCTCTGACAACACAGCTTTTACCACTCAGATCTGAGTGGTAAAACACAATAATTGTGCCATTCCAAATAAATACTGACAAATATAAAAAAATCCATTCATAAAAACAGCCACTTTGTAACTAAATATGTGCCTATTGTGAGGTCTGTCTTTTTTCCTTTCCCTGCTGTTGTCTGGTGCTTGGTAATCGGCATCATCACAGTCACCTGTGTCTTTGTCATTAGGCTCACTTGTGTCACCTGGTGCCCTTAGTGTATATACCCCTCTCCCTCACTCAGTCTTCATTGGATCACTGTGTAGTTGGGACCAGTTGTTTGTTGGTCAGGTATTTTGTTTATCTGCCTTAAGTGTTGTGTTAAGAGTTGTATGTACTTCTGTCAGGTTTTGGTTTGGGCTTAGGCAGCCAAATCGTTTATGAAAAGTTTAGAGTTCATGTACATTGTGATGTGCATGTTGAAAGAATTTATTTAGTTTATGTTTAGTTCCTTTTCTGTGAATAAATCTTTGAACACAAAAAGAGTCTCCCAGTCCTGCACTTGAGTCCTACCATGTCTTCACCGAAGAAACCATTGCTTAACACCTATGACGGGATTGTTTTCTCACCTGTTCAATGTGACTTCTGTTCACTGGCCAGCTTCTCAACATCGGGAGTGTAAGATGTAACTTTCCTCTTCTCACAGGACTGCAATCTCTAGTCTGTTAGTCGGGTGCAGTATTTGAATTTAACATAGTTCATGTGTGAGAATATCTGCTTGCACAGGTAGTTTGATCCAAAGATAGATAATACCCCGAAGCAAATTTCTTCATGTTGCTATAAGTGTCGTGAAGACCCGTGTTTCAAACACAAGTTTCTCTGGTGTTGGGAGGCTTTCAATTTTGCAGAATTTGTGGCTTTGGGCCTTCTGGCAGCTAATGTCTTCAAGCTGTATTGTCAGACTTTTGAATTTGGATGTCCACAAGTCTTTGTCAGCTATATCGGCCATTTTGAGGTGAGCTTGATTTACTCTTGGGAATGTATTCAACAAGAAAGGCTCAATTTCCAGGGGTGTGATAAACAAAGAAGATGTGTCAATTTTTTGGAGAAGTGAGAGAGCGTGCCTCACAATAGATCCCTGGCGAGTACTTCCAGTTTGCGCTCAAACGACAAAACGGCTTCCAGCATATGCAGTGATGTGTTTCCCCACTCCTGGAGACTTTTATTGATCATGTTTAGGTGACGTGTCATATCTACCATGAAGTGTAGTTTTTCCAGCCACTTGCTGTCTTCAAGTTGTGGATGGTTCGGGTCTTTGCTTTACAAGAATGTGTTCACGTGTTCTAAACTAGCAACAAAGCGATGCAAAACGTCATCCCGGACTTTGTTGTGTAGCAGGATATCTGAATATTCCCTGTCAACTTCATCTAGTAATTCACGGAACTGGCGATGGTTTAATGCTTTTGCAATTATTTTGTTCACAATCTAGATGACACCACCTCCATACACTCTAGTGGGAATGTTTGTGCACACAGCGCTTCTTGTTGCAAGATGCAATGAAATGCAAGTAGATTGTGATCCAATGCTTGCTATAGTGAAGTGAGAAACACCTTTTGCGACCCTCTAATACTTGGTGTGCCGCCTGTAGCCACTGAAATCAGGTGGTTAGTGCTTATTCCTTTGTCATTTAAACACTGCAGCACAGCCTTACAAAGGTCCTCCCCCTGTGATTGGCCTTTCAGTGATAAAGTAATTTGACTGTTTCTTCTTGCGGCCCATCAGAGTTCACATACTGTACCTGCATATCAGAGCTGTCTGTTCGATATCAGTCAAGTCACACGACTCATCACAGACAGTTGAGTAAGCTGGAGCTGAATTGATGTCCTTGATTTGCCGATCGGTGATGTTTGCCATTTTAGTGGCCTTTTCCTTTGTGGAGAGTGGCATGTCTTTAATTTTCTGGATTATCTCAGCTTTGTTTTTGATGTCCGGTCTTCTAATTTTTCCTCAATCACTGCAATTGCACTTTTTCTCTCAGTCCCAACTGGGTGCTTGGCTGCAAATTTAGTATGCTTTATCTGGAAATGTCGCTCCAAATTGCGTTTCTTGTTATTTGACAACTTCTCATTGCAAATCAAACATGCAGGGAGTCCTTCAGCATTGGCAATGAAAACAAACATTTCTGTCCATTCTTCCTTAAATCTGCTGTTCTCATCTGCAATCTTTCCCTTTTTGCCTTTGGGATCAATGGCCTATCACACCCCCCCATTTGTTTGGCAACAGCAACATGCTGCACTGTGTGTCGCAGGCTATGCAGAAAATGAAATGAAAAAAATAAAACATTTGTGCAGCAATTTTTTTTGAGTCTCATTGAAGGTCTTGGAATCGTCGTTGATTAATCGGAATTCAGTGAGAAAAAATACCGTAAGGGACACAGGGTTGATGGGGTTTGACTTTTGAGTTTGGTGGAAAGAATGGAAGGAAGAAGAACCCACACTTAAAATGTAAAAGAAGTAAAAAAACACATTATGTTCTCATAGGACAATTTGTTTTGCAAGGAAGCATTTTGTACACTGACATGTGGAAAGGCTATGATGAGTGAACCATAGCATAGGATTTGTTGTTGAACCCTACAGTATTTAAGGAACACACACAAACACCATTGAAGGAAATAAGCTCCAGGGAGTCGCAGGTCGCCGACCCCTGGCCTAAACTCTTGGCTCGGTGTCTTTACTTACTTTGTCACAGTGCCTGTGGTAAGAGCACTACTGATCCACTGAAGATCTAGAACCTTGAAGGGTATGAAGACGAGAATGGTGTTGTTATCCAGGTCCTTGGCACTTTCGGGATACAGGAAATGGTGTGTCGTTCTGGTACCAACATCGTCCTCATAGCCCTCGGTGAACGCCTCGTTCATTCTGCAAAGAGATGCAGTTTTATAATGGAAAATTAGCATTTGACTACTAAAATAGTGAGATGGAAATTGTTGACTTGCTGTGGCAACCCCTGAGAAAAGGGATAAGCCTTTATAATGAGAAGTAAGAAGAAGCATTTGACTACCAAAAGTAGGGTACTACAAGGATTCAAATTAAGACATCCAGGTTTCAAAATATCGAGTAATGTGGAGTTCAACAATTTCTAAATGTAGGAGCAAGATCGAGAATATCTACCAGCAAAATCAACAATTCTCACTCTATCAGCAGCAGTAATTGGCGCGAAACAGGGAGTCTGACAGGGAGAGGGTAGGGGATATGAGCACATTAAATGACAGTGAAAGGAGACATCATGAAGGCGACCCCTCGCATGTGACTATTTCACCTGTTTGGGCACAGAGGTCTGAGCCATATCATCATCCTCATTACTTACTCTGAGATGACAGCTACATAACAACTTGACATTTTCAGCTAGAGCTTGGCAGGTTGCAGGATGACTGGCTGCAAGAGATGTTTTGTATCCAAGCACCATGTTATATGGTAGGTAATTTACAGTTTCAATTCCACACCTAAAGCCAGGACTACGTTGAAAGAAATTGCAATGACATAGGGTAACTACCTCCCTGCAATGGGAGCTAGTGTCAGTCAGACAACGCATGAGGAAATACACATCTTAATAACACAATGGAGTGTAGCAAATGACTTGTAGGTAATGCAGTATAATTGGATGAAAGTACCAAAATATATATTAGGGATTATTTAACACACAAAGGCAATCAGAATCAGATGACCCAGTGCGGGGTCTCGTCCTTAATGTTGAACACCACTGCTTTAAGCAATACAAGTTTTGGTGGGGTCACCCCCACAGGAAGGCTCAGAGTATGTTGCAGTGTAATTTGGGTGGCAGTCATGGGGACTACTGCCCCTGCTACCAAGAAACGAATAAGAGGATGCAGATGAATGAACAGCTTTCAATTTGCAGTTCTCCTTTTTTTTCCTAAAATTTAGAAATTTGGATTCTCATTCTAAAATTGGCATATTTGCATTTGCAAGTGATCAATGGTAGCTCTGTAAATTTCGCACACAGCACTGTATTGGCTGATACAATGCTCGCTTAGCATACAATTGGCCAACTGAGCATGCTCTCCTGTTTCTGATGTTGATTGGAAATCCCCCTTTGTCTGTTGTACGCTGTTGCTTACATCCCCTTGCTGTGTGTAACATTTATTATATACTTCTTATATTTCCATTTCACAAGACGAAGAGGGGTTGATTACAGTGTAGAAGAGGTTGGTAAATCATACATTTATACGTATCCAATAAAATAACTATCTTGCCTCAACTTTGCCATTCTTACAATTTGGGTCATTGGGTCTCAAAATGTTAATACCGTGATAGGACAGGAATCACTCTACATTGTCAGAAGTCAACAACCAGAAAAAAAATATATATTTGGATTTACCCACAAGGGCAAATGTGAACCTATGTAAATTAGATATAAATAGTGTAGAGAAAAATATAAATCTAAAAAATGTTGTGTGAAAAATACCTCTGACAAGAAAAAGTCCAGTCAGATCCACAGGAAACAAATGTAGTACAGCCAATGATAAGTCGTAGCAGATGGTTCTGTATAATAATGATAATAGTGGATCATCTGTCAAAAGAATCCCTGCCACATATTGTGTGATGAGATCTGTCATCCTTTCTTCAGCTTTTTTGGGCAGAGAAGATGAGCAGATGTATGAAAACCACCATCATATTTATCATCATCATCATCATCATATTCTAGCTGAGCTAAAACTCTCATAAGAGAGGGATAAAAATACTGCCAAGAGGTTTTATGTTGCTCTATGTCAGCAGAAAAAAAAAATGCTTTTGACAGGATTATATTGGTAGGTCCCCTCCTTAATGGCAGCTCCATACACTGTGGATTTCCAAACTGCACAGCAAAAGGTTTTTTTTTTCCTTACCATCCAATGCAAATTGGGGGAAAAAATATAGCGGAGCAACGCACCACCTATCAAAAAGTGATGGCTGAAATCTATTACTGCTGTAGGACAGTAGTATATATTCTACCTCAGATCTCTAAGGAGGGTTTAGTTTCTTACTTTTAGTTATATTTTATAAATTCTAAGATTATGAAATATTGTTTCGATCTGATAATTACCTGAGGAACATAGATGTTTAAGTTAAAATTTTGATTTACAAAATGCACCTTGCATCATATATTAGAAATGTGAGGCGGAAATCTGTTGAGCAATCCTCTAGGTCCGACCATGAAGTACGTATACAAAGGGATTGATTTATACGCCTGTCATCCAGGTCCTTTTTTCACTCAATGGAAAAAGGAATGGAGTTTAATTAGATTAAAAGCACAACAAACAATAATGTACAGTAGAAAAGTTCTCAAACAAAGATTGATGTACAAAATAAGTGACTGTTAGTCAGCAAATCTAGTCAACAGAACAGAACAATTGTTAGTAGTTTATTGCTGTTTCTGTTGTTGTTAACTTGGCAGTGAACAAAGAACATCAATGTATTCAAGGCCAGAAATGTTTCCTCTGTTCCTAACAAAATAAGCTGTTTTTCAATATTTTTGTTTTAGTTTTGCCAACAATAAGTTTGGCCCAAAGGTTGGCTGCATGTTAGGCCCTCTACTGACAAAAGGGAGCAATTGCACATGATGTGCAGTTGTGATTCAATTATTGGTTGTTGACGAGTGTGCTTGCTTTTATCAAACACAAGTGAAGGAGACAGAAGGCTGAGATACAGTTTGGTGTTCAACATCAGCATTACATTTTTCGATATGTTTTAATTTTTCATAAAATCATTTATATATGATTACGCTCTAATTGCAATTACTTTTTTCGTCATCAGATGGCATCCAAGGCAACATACAGGTGACAAAATAGAACATTTACACAGAATTTTTGGACTTGTCTATTACTGTTGTTTCTTTATTGATAGGTTACACAAGAGTTGGGTTCTAGGTTGAATACCTGACGTGAATATACAGTATAACAAAAATGCAAATTCACAAAGTATGTATCAGGACAAAAGGATATTTTATTGAATAGATTTCTGCGGACTACTTTTATTTTTGTTTGTGTTGGGATGGCGTTTGGCGTCAGCTACCGTAAGGGTACATATAGCTCAAATTCTTTAAATAAATGTTCAGCCTCTGCTTCGAATCACCATCAAACAGCAAAATCCGGCATCTGCAATGAAGGTAATTTTCAAATCCATAGTGGAGTGCATATAAAAGAGGCTCAAGGGAAACTTCAAATCTCAGCTAGATTCAGACAGGATCAAACACAACAACAAGGAAAACAAAACAAACCCTAGCCCAGGCGTGAACAAACTTTTCCACTCACAGGTAGCAGCAGATGGATGCAGTGTTCATTTGGACTGGTTTTGGGGGCCGGACAGCAAAGCTAAATGGGCCACATGGGCCCCTGGGCCTTAGTTTGCCAATGCCTGTCCTAGCCTCGTATGACAATTATGACAAGTCTATGTGTTATATTACTCAGTACCATCAGTACAAACGCTGTCACCTATCTATCTAAATGTCAAGCTTACATTTCTCATTTAAGTGAAATAGCCACATTCTCTTATCATCACAGGTGATCAGTGGGTTCCACGGTTCTCGTGGTAATCTGTTGTTGTACATCATGTTCCTGAGTTGACATTACAAGAATCTGTCTTTTTTTGTTTGCAACTATATTTTTTGGCCAAAACGCCAGCTGGAAAAGCAAACACGGAGGCTTAAGTTGACTTAATGATAAAACACCCTCCTTAATGTCAGGGCTGTTCGCCTACCTTCTGGCAATTGGACATTATTCATTCAATTACAATTCATTTGTGACCTGGAACCACATCGCTTTGTACCATGGCTCTGTGCTTCATGCAGCAGCTGGATTATACAGCATGTAATAGCCAACTAAGCCTGTAAAGGTCAGAGGTATTTCTGCTCTGTCTCATTCCTTGTCACACACTCTCCCCGGCCTCATGAGGCCTTTCACGTAGTGGGTTTGGTTAGGTTCTCAATCCTGCAGCTTTGTAAGTAACTGAAAGAAGAATACTAAAGTTGCACTCCACATAGCAATCTGTGTGGAATGGTGCGTTACCCTACAGGCTCTTTCTGATGGCCTGCAGTTGTCCTGAAAACAGTTTTATTACCCACTCCCTTTATGGGGGTGGACTGATGTAACAGCAAGCATTTGGTCTGGTCCACAGACCAGACCAAATGCTGTCTAATATGCTTTATGCCTTGTGGGTGTTGAACACGATGTTGCAATCGATTCTTGATCTAATAGGTATCCAGAGAAGTGGTGGGTGAGGAAACTCGGTGCAGGTTTTAGCTCTAAGCCAGACACTAGGGTGAGCAGCCCAAAAACAAACAACTAATTTACGGATGGATCTGACCTTCAAAATGAACTCTGAAGAGACGGAGCACCAACATGGTGTGGTTGTACAAGTGAAACTTTCAAGAGTAGGCTAAAAACTTTCCTTTTTGATATTGCATATAGTGGCCTACAGATCCAGCCGTAGTCCTCTGTGAGGCCTTCGGCTGGACCTTGGGTTTTAGTTTCAGTTATGCTGCTTTAAGTTAAGAACGCCGGGGGTCCCGTGACATACTGGGCCCTATTACTGTCCTCTATCTCTATCTCTCCTTCCTTTTCCTTCCATTGTCACCTATCTCTATCTTCTTCCCTCTCCTTATTTTCTCGTTATTAACACCCTTTGCCCTGTCTCTTATACACATCTGTTTTGGAATGACACGAAGTCAAAGAAACTGTCTATAGACCTCAGAGACAGGTTTGTCTCAAGGCAGAAATCTGGGGAAGGCTACAGAAAAAATTCTGCTGCTTTAGAGGTCCCAATGAGCATAGTGATCATTCTTGATCATTCGTAAATGGAAGAAGATGGACCTTATATTTATATTTATACTCGGACTTTGATTATATATTAATTGACTTTGATTTTTATCATGACTGTGATTTTTAATGCTAATGCTTTGCCTGCCCGCCTGTCCGTCCTGGGTGAGGATCCCCTCCGCTGTCGATCACCCTGAGGTTTCTTCCTTTTTTCCTGTCTGGGTTTTTGGGAGTTGTTCCTCAGCCGGTGTGAGGGTCTACAAGGACAGGGGGTCACTGTCTTCTTGTATATTTTCTTGTGCATTATATGTACCATGTAACCATGTGTAAAGTGCCTTGAGGTAGCTGCGGCTATGATTTGGCACTATAAATAAATACAGTTGAGTTGAGTTGAGTTGAAACCAAATTATGAACTGCAAGGTGAAAGTAAACTTACGCTGGAACTAGTGCTGTTGCAAACTTTCCAATGTCAAGGGCCCTAAGTAATATCAGCTTCTGTCTAGGAACCTCTGTTGCAAAACCTACAGACAATGCAACAATTACATTAAGCTGGTGGATTTGAACCTGGAACCGTCTGGACCCACTGTACTAACAAAGAGAAGAAATATCTTGGCTTGTATTCACTCTTATATAATTATCATTATTATGTGTTGTGCGTAAAAAATACATTTCCAAATAATTATGGTCTGTCACATTCTAGTTGAGTAATATGGGAGCTTTATAGCAAGTTATCAGGTAACAGGTTACATTTAAGTACCATTAGAAATTTGAAAATGTCAGTCTATATACATATGTATTTATGTATAATCTTGTATAATATCACTCAACTACAATAAATGTCATGAGCATCCAAGCTGCCACTTGTCTTGAATAAAAGTATTTACAGCTTGTTTTCTATGAGTGATAAACAAACATATATTACATATTAACATTTACATATTTTACATTATATTTAGTTATAATTTAGTTATAGTTACATTCACTGAAATGAACAGAGGGAAGTTTAGAGCGCTCAAGAAACAGTGGGTGGGGACAGTGCACGCTCAGTGGAGCTAGTTGGTGGATTTGAACGTGGGACCCTCACAGACCAAGTCTGGCCACCACTGCCGTATGCCATGACTACAGAAAACAATTTTGGAAATGAATGCAAGGAAAATGATCAAATAAATTGTTTACTATTCATTGTTCTTGTGATGATTTATTGCCTAAATATTGGGGAAGTACTGAAGGCAAAACAAAGGGTGTGGTGAAATTACTTCAGACGTAATTATAAAATTTTGCTTAGCTAAGAAGTTCGAGAAACCCCCTTTGTGTGATACTGCCTGTGGTGTATTTGGGTTCTCCAGACACAGGACACACAGACTCAAAGCTCTGCTAATAGTCTTTGTTACAAAAGAAATAACTGCCCGGCTACTATAGTCCTGTCAGACACCAGTGTACATAACTGTTCACCACACTAGTAGTGTCATGAAGGTTGCCTCCGCTCTGTTCGCGTTTCCCCCTCCTGTAAATTCGGCTCCAAATTATCACATAATAAGTTTCACCTCTCATCCAAGAGGCTTCTTCAGTTCTAACTGTTAGTCAATCAATCAATCAATTTTTATTTATATAGCCCACATTTACAAAACAAGTTTGTCACATAGGGCTTTACAGGGTTGGTAACATCCTCTGTCCTTAGACCCTCAGCCCGGGTAAGGAAAAACTACCGAGGAAAAAACCCCTATAACAGGGAAAAAAAAACAGTAGAAACCACAGGAGAGGGATCCACTACCCGGACGGACAGACAATGCAATGGATGTTACCAGAGCATAAAAATACAATAAAATAAAACAAATACAAAAGATACAACAAATTAGTCAAAATCTTTAAAACAAGTTTTCCAATAGCCGTTATGTCAGTAGGTGTATATCCGGTCATCCAACTGCTGATCCTCCTAGTCCTGGTTATCCTAGTTTTGGCATCGACCCATCCATCAGCAACAGCAATAAAAAAGGGAAACAAACAAAAACCTGTGAAGTATGATACATTGTCGGAGTGGCTTTGGTCACACGGCTTGTTGATGTGTGAAACCGTTTGTTGAGAGTGGAATCTTTTGGGTAGTGTTCCCAAAAGAGCTTTGTAAGTGGGTGAAAGGTTGTATCTCAAATCACCACCTCTGTTGAGGGATGGTTTTTCCAGGTTGACAAAACTGTCTTCTTTAACATCTCTCTCAAAACATCCATCTTCCCTGGACAAGATTTGATCTTGGTCCTCAAAAAGAGTGGTTGGTAGCCTTCGAGTGTAGGTAGACGGCTGAATCCACATTGTCTGGCTTGTATCTTGGGATCTTGTCTTTCTTTACCAGAGTCTGTCTTAGGGTGTTGCCTGGTTTGAAATGTGATCTGAATCTGATTAAACATTCGCCTAAGTTTCTCAGAGACCCCTGCGACGTAGGTTTCACACATCAACAAGCCGTGTGACCAAAACCATTCCAGCAATGACAGTAACGGACCATCAATACCCACCCAACGACTGGTATCTCACTTGGGTAACCCTAGGTCCATCCAACAGGGGGACTTGAAACACCCCTTTCTCCGCACTCACAGGATAAAACTTCTGTTACTCCCCACTAACAGTTAGAACTGAAGAAACCTCTTGGAGGAGAGGTGAAATGTTTTCCAAAAAAACTGTATGTCCAGTTGCCTGATTTAACTCTTTAATCTTGACCTGGATGACTAAGAACCTTCATTGACACATGATAAGTGTTAAACACTGCCCTGCTCCTGCATTGCCATTTTAAAAAAAAAACATCACAGAGTTTAACCATATGGGCTGGGGGCCCCTAGTGACCAGGACCACAAGGAAATGGCTTGCTTGCTTGCTGTTCCTCAAGTGCTGCTCCTGGTTACAATCCAGCAGTGGTTTTCAAAGTTGGGGACGCAAATTTTTTGTAGAGGGCCTGAACAAGTTATTGTAATGATAGTTCTCCCATTCATTTGTCTTCATCCTCTTATCCGTTAGTGAGTTTCAGGGGCAGCAGTCTCTATGACTGCCACCCAAGTCACACTGCACCATACTGTGATCCTTTCTGTGGCCGGTGAGCCCACTGGAAGTTATGTGGGTCAGGATAGAGCACCCCAGTGGCAGTGGTCTCAAACCTAAATCATTGTGGACCCAAGTACTTTTCCTTAACCGCTAGGCCACCAGTGTCACCTGTTTTATGATAATATATAGATTAAAATAGTGGACTGGAGTTTGGATACAATAGTTGTGTCTGGACATTAGTGAAAAAAGTTGAAATGCAGAAAAGGTTTTGGGAACTTCAAGCAACACAACACTGTGATGCAGAAAACAGTTCTCAGCACTATAGAGTGCATGCTGATAAATAAAGTAAATAAAGTATTGATGATACGAGTCAAAAAGTTGGTTTGATGTACTGTGTCTAGAGTCTATTCAACAATAGCTTTCTGGACTGTGTTAAACTAAGTTTAAAGGTTTAAAAGATGAATGAGAAAAATTAAAGCTTGAGCACAAACCCCGACTGCACAGCACCTTTATCAGATAACAGAGAAGTGAGAACAACAAGCAGTGACAGCAGCGTTGTGCCGTGAGCAATGTGGGTTATTTCGTCCAGTGAAAGTGATGACCAGAGCAGGGAAAAACAATCAACAGCTAACCTACATGAATGTTTTATATGCTGCTCTTTGCTCAGTACCGGCTATGAGTCATTCACCGCTCTCTCTCTCTCTCTCTCTCTCTCTGAGTTTTCCCTTGGATTATTAAGTATCTTTCACTGTGAAGACCAGCCGATGGGCCGTTGAGGGACAAACACTGCAATGTAAAGTCAGGAGTAGAGGTCGCCACCATTTAATTTAAAAATGCCCGGAGTGTCCTGGCTGCTGATCCAAGTCATTATCAGTTTGCAGCATTGGACTGACTTATGAGGTATGAGTTTCTGTTTGGGAGCCACACAGCTCAGACTTCATTTCTGTTTATAAACTCATAATACAGTGGTGCCTCAGCTTTTCGAACATAATCCGTTCCAGGTTTGTGGTCGAGGTCTGATTTGTTCGAGGTCTGAAATACTTTTTCCCATAAGAAATAATGGCAAACTCATTAATGTGTTCTGGCCCATATGAAAAGTCCACTTTTTCTATTAAATGTGTATCTAACCAGCAATTTAGTCCTGAACATGTAGATGTATATTTAATATCTTATTGTCCTCCTTTGTAATGTACGTATTGGCTGGCATTTCTTCCAAAAATGACCGGTCTAATTGCAGTTAAAAACAGCTATCATGCACCGGGCGAACTCGATCAAGTATTTACCGGCAGCCTTTTCGTCCGAACTCGCCACTTCTCCATATCTAGTCACGCGATGGATACCAGTTCTCTGCTTAATCTTTTCAAACCAGCCACGACTGGGTTTTAAAGTAAAGCCCTTTTCATCACTTTCAACATTCCCCTCGCTACTTGTACCCGCACCTTTCTTTTTTAGAAGATAAGCAGCAATTGTTCCATTTCATCTAGTATCTTCAATTGAATCCAGTTGAATTCTGAACGTGAAAGAACGCACGCGGTTTGGCTTGACTCAGCCGAACGCGGCTGCTCGAATGCTCTCTCAACTTGTCTCGGGCCGGTCGAAAGCTGAAATTCGGTCAAAAGTGGAGGCACATTTTTCTCAAAAATTTTGGTCGAGAGTCAAATTGGTCGAGGGCTGAGGCGTTCGAAAGCTTAGGCACCACTGTACAGCCAAGTTACAACTCTAGTTTGGTAGTGACAAACATGTAAATATACATATATACACTATTGTTCAGAGGTTAGGGGTTACTTTAATTTTGCAAAAAAATACAACAAAATCCAATGTATCCATTGCTTATGCGGTATATGACTATTCGAGCTGCAAATCTGTTTTGGTGCAATATCTACATAGTGTTAAGAGGCCCATTGCCAGCAACTATCACTCCAGTGTCCTAATGGTGCAATGTGTTTGGTCATTGTGCAAACTAGCTCTTTGACCAATTCAAGGAACGGACACAAAAACCAGCAACCTTTGGCCTTATGACTTAATTGTTCTTGTTCTGGATCAGAAACAGAACAAAACAAATAATGGTAACTGGTCGATGCCGATTTTTATTCTTAAAACATCCTGTGGTGCCTACAATTGAAATCTTGGTCTCCTTAAAAGTCTGTGGATGCCTACAATTAATTATGTTGTATAGGTAAAAACAAACTTAATTTTTCTGTGATAATAAAAGACTGTAAACACAATGTCTGAATTTTGCCAAATTTTAAGGAATTGCCACAGGTTCTTAATAGAGTTTTTTTTTTCTATTTTGGGGAATGCATCTATTGGAAGTTGATCAGAATCAGAATGAAACACATTCATACACATGTGTCACATGTGTCACAAACAGTATAATACATATGCATTTTATAGATGTATATAGAGTCGGCCTAAATATATACACAAATTATTCAAAACCTAAACCCATGGAAGTCATGGTTATAATTATTATTAAAAAAAAATAGGGGTCTGTGTGTCTGTGTCTTTCCCTTTCCCTGGTGTTGGATAATCGCCGTCATCACAGTCACCTGTGTCTTTGTAATTAGTCTCACTCGTGCCATCTGGTGTCCTTAGTATATATACCCCTCTCCCTCACTCAGTCTCTGTTGGATCATTGTCTAGGTTGGTTGTTGTGTGTTTGTCGTTTCAGAAGTTGTCTTGTCTGTCAGGAGTTGTTTGGAAACAGTTGTCAGGTATTGTTAATCAGGTGTGGTTTGGGCTTGAGTAGCAAAACCATTTAAGGAGTTTAGAGTTTAATGTTTATGTACCAGAGTGGGCATGTTTAAGAAGTGTATGTTTAGTTTATGTCAGGTTGTTTGTTTTATTTTGCTGTAAATAAATCATTGAACATCAAAAGTAGAGTCTCCCAGTCCTGAATTTGGGTCCAACCATGTCTCATCAAAGAACTAAGCATTTAAACTATAGATTAAATGGCGTTAAGAAAATACACACACAACCTACTATTACCAACTACAGCCGGAAATTACTGATCGTATATCAAAGCAGGTCTCACTACCGTCCTCTAAACATGGCCTTATTTTATTTTAACTGTTTGTTTCGTTAATATATTTCATTTGCTTATTTTTCACATAAATTTGTTTTACTTGAATGCTCACTTTGTTGTAAATAGGGATGTCTGATATATCGGTCCACTGATAAATATTGGGCCGATATGAACATAATTTTTAATATCGAATCATATCAGTATTGGTTTTTACACCTATAATGTTAATCCGATGCTGCAAAGCTGCGGTCCCAGTAAATATGCTGGACTTCTTCTGACCGGCACGTGATTCATGATGTCATTTAAAGAAACAGCTACAATGTGCGGACTACAGTGAAAGACTGTGGACTGGAGTTTTTTGTAGATAGAAATTTTTAATTCTTAATGACTGCAAGGAGCTAGTCATGCGGGGGTTGGGGCATTGGCTTAACACTTTATCACGAGGCGTTTTTATGCAGCGAAGTAAAGAAAAACAACAATAGACTTGTTGACAAACGACAACAACACAGCAGCGGCGGCATCTGTCTCTCTCTCTCTCTCTTTCAAAGAGTAAAAGAGTAAAATAAGGTAAAGAACAGACAAGAGCAAAATAAATTAGTTAAACTTCACAGAGTTCGTCGTCTTGGAGAACCAGTCGTTCTCTCCCGTTCAAGATGCCGTTTTTACTAAACGTGTTGAGTTACTGTACCCTGGCTATATCAGGACTAATTGTATTCGAAATAAGTATTTCTGGGACATTTGACAGTGAAACGCCGCTTGGTGAATAATTCAGGGGAAATAAGCTGCCTATGTCGGTATTGGTTCATATCCATATAGATTCATATCGGTATCGGAAATTAAGAGTTTGGGTAATATCGGTTCATATTGGTATCGGTAAATGTCATATCGGACATCCCTAGTTGCGAGCTATTGCACCTTTGTTTCACTGTCATTTCCTGCAATGTCATGTGACAAATAAAGCTTCTTGAATCTCTCCTGACACTCGTCTCCATCCAGTCCACTGTGCCAGCTGCTGGTGAACACCTCACCAACGAAATAAATTTGTTAGTTATAGGTTATAGTTATCTCCAGAACCTTCAGGTCTAGAATTGTAACGCAGACATTTGGTTTTTTTTTTAAGTTGTGCGAAGTTGAGCTGATAATGATTCCCAATCCGCAATTTGTATACAGATTTGTTCTGGAGTTTCTGTGTAAAGTACAGTATTTATTTGAAGATCCTGAGCATGGCTGGTTAGGTTTTTGTTTAAAGTTTTTTTTTTTTCTGGTTACAATCTAGGGTCTGCATCCTTTCCAATTTTCTTTCTTTACCTGCCTGACTTTGCAGCATGATTCTAAGAGCTGACGTTTTTTTTCAGCAGGTGGAAACATTCACTCCTATGGTCAATAATGTTTCTTTTATTTTCATTTCCGTCAGTGCACTTAAAAAAAAAAGACATTCCCTTGTTGGATGTTCCCTTGTTTTTACAGTGCCTGACTGACTATTGTGGGGTAGCCCAAAATGCATCAACAATTGTGTTTTTGTGTCAATTACAGATAGACTCACTGCAGCGTAGACATACAAAGAAATGAGATCTTCATTTCTAGAAATTGGACGAATAATGCACATTTTACAGCTGCATTGTCACGAGGAGGAATGATCTAATAACCAGCTATTGAAAATGTGTTTTTTCAAGCTTCCCATCTACTACTGCAAACGTGCGCTTTTTTCCCCACATGCCCCAGGGAGCAAATCATTATGACAATAGTGCGGGAAAACACTTTATCCCCTGAATCGAGTAACGGCTCAGAAAACCCTTGCCTCGCTGTAAATTCGCACCGTGGCTCAATCTCTTCAACTCGGCAAGAGAGTTATTTGGGAAAATCCCAGTTCTGAAAGCGCCAACATCCAACTGGGACTTATGAGTTTCCGATAGGGATGCACCTGCCTGGTATGTCGACAGGCTTTTGTGGGATCCATCCTAATGAGGTTATTTGCAGGAGCTTACATCACTGTGTGTAAAATGTAGGGCTGGATGATCCTCAGTTCAGCAGAATAATAAAAGTGATGAGAATCTTGGCCGTGCATGACAGCATGCTAACTTACAACAAACGCACATTGGTGCGCCACGGGGCGTACAGATGCATTATATCATTTAATGATCAAATAAATGCATTTAAAAGTGCTGTGAGTGAATAGATTATGCAAAGGAATGTTTATTTTTTAACTTTGTTTATTGACATTTTTAACACATAAATGGTGAATATACAAAGCAAGTATTGTTTTTTAATATCAAAAATGACAAATAAGAACAGTGTACAAAACACTTGTGTATAAATATGTAAACAAACAAAACAACTACAACAAAGGTCACCTATACAAAATAAAGGATTGAACAGTTACACAGTTGGCAGTTATTAAAGTCATACTTAAGAATAACGTCATATATGTTTGTACAGGGCACGATATTAAAAAATCTCTGATCACGTGCTGAGGTGGTCTGTTAGACCGGGATCTAAGGGAAAGCAACTTATGCCTGTACTTGAAAAAAGGCCCCCATGTTTTACTGAATAAAGCTGTTGATCCCCTCAATGTACAAGAAATTTTCTCCATATTAATAAAATGAAAAATGTCCTTTATCCATTCATGGCAGGTTGGTGGAGTCTGTGATTTCCATTTTATAAGAATGAGACATTTAGCTAAGAGGGTTACAAAGGCAACCAGATTTTTCTTGTGTTTTGGTATGGCAGGTATGACGGTGACACCAGAGAAGGCAGTAATTGAAGATGGTGTGAAAGAAACTAATGTATTCTTTGAACTTCCCACAATGCTATACTGTCGTACAGAACAGTATATCAATCTGTGGAAATACATTTACTATGATGATGTAAAGTTCAGATCATTACAGTTATATTATTTTTTTTGATCAACACTGCACTGGATGAAAGGGAATAGTGCAATGAAGCAAATCCCAATACATTCGTCCTGTTAATAACCTGCAACACTCAACTTTCACATCAAGGTGTGGGCCGCAAAATATCGCTCCACGCTCCACAAATGGCCCACGGGCCGTGAGTTTGAGGCCCCTGGTTTAGTGGGAGCATAGAGTATAATTGTTGGCTGCAAGTAGTAGTAATTATCGGAAACAACATTGCAAATTGTTTGAAATGCACGATTTAACTTAAGGTACTGAGTAATTTATTTATTGAAGGTAAAGTATTTTGTGTTGGGATTGTTTGGGAGGCTTAAGGGAAAACTAAATCTGCTGAAGTTGAAATCATGAATCAATCATATTGTGTTTCAGTTTAGGCAACGTTAGGTGTTGTGGTCAGAGATGTGAGAGAATTCATTTCTATTTGCCATTGATTTATAAAGGAACGTAACACAAAATTAACATTTTGAAGGGTCCTCATACAAATCACTCTTCAACACCAATCATAAGAAAACAAACAAGATGCTTCAGTCGATGAGCTCCGGCTGTTCAGTATCATGATGAGAAGCCTTGAGAAGATTTGGCTGAATTGCATTGTGTTCACACTGTACTGTATATACCCTATATGAGGGGTGTGAATCTCTCATTCACATAAAGATCCAATTCAAATCTTGATTATTCAATTCAGTTCAATTCAATAAAAAATTGCAACTACGCTTTCAACTATGCTATATAGTTGCCAGTCTTTTTTAGTTTTAGTTTAGTTTATTTAAAAGGGGACAATTCAATTTCATCGTTAAATAGGAAAGAATTAGCCAGAGGATAGTTTTCATCTGTAGCCTCGTGGCCATGGTGTAAAAAGGCAAAAAGAACACTATACATATACAATAGAAAATATATATGCAAACACATTTTAAACAATTAGGACAATTTTTGCAGCTTCATCTGGCATCTCCTTTCCAATTGCATCAACATTTGCAAGATTTACCTTGATTTTTTTTTTTTTTTTTACACAATTTGTCAATAAGCGTTTGAAACACTTAAACAACAACTTGCTGTCTGTTCTTTCCTGCACATGCAGGGAAAAAACACTGAGCAACATAGCTGGCACATTTAAGAACAGAGCACTCACTCCAACGCTATTCCTGTAGTACAAAAACTGAGCGCTCACTCTGACGCAATTTTATGCAACAAAGGAATATTCTTCTTCTCCTTTCGGCTTATCCCTTTTTTTCAGGGGTTGCCACAGCGAGTCAACAATTCCCATCTCAACCTGTGCTCCACATCCTTAACTCCAACTCCAACCACCTCCATGTCTTCCCTCAGGCCCCGCGCACACGGGGAGGATTCAGCGCGTACCGATTGCTCAGCGACAGATTCTCATCGTGTGTGCGTAAATTTACGTGAGCCATTTGTCACTCGAGGCCGTGAGCAAAGTATTGATCGTGCTTGATTTCTCTCTGCGCGAGTGAACAAAGTCTCATCGTGTGCGGGCTACGTGAGCATCTTTCTCACTACAAATGATTTGTGTGCATGCGTTACAATGATGCAACAAAATGGCAACCAGCAGCGACTTGTTGAATGAAACGATATTAGATATTAACTCCAACTCTAACCACCTCCATGTCCTCCCTCAGGCCCCGCGCACACAGGGAGGATTCAGCGTGCACCGATTGCTCAGCGACAGATTCTCATCGTGTGCGCGTAAATTTACATGAGCCAATTGTCACTCGAGGCCGTGAGCAAAATATTGATCTTGCTCGATTTCTCTCGGCGCAAGTGAACAAAGTCTCATTGTTTGCGGATTATGTGAGCATCTTTCTCACTACAAATGATTTGTGCGCATGCGTTACATTGATGCAGCAAGATGGCAACCAGCGTCGACTTGTTGAATGAAACGATATTAGAAGACAAATTTGTGGGTCTTTGGCAAGACTAATGGAAGACACATCTTGTCTGAATAATATTCAACAACAATAACAGTAAAAGGACCTCTTCCTCTTCGGACTCTGCAATTTTAACTTATCACATGACATGGGAAATCAGCCGACTTACTTGTGAGACGTGAGCAGAATTTTGCCCGTGTGCAGGTGTATTATCAGCCCGCACAGATGGCGCTGTGAAATCAGCGCGCGCCAAATCCTCCCCGTATGTGGGGGTCTTCACCGCATCCATAAATCTTCTCTCTGGCCTTCCTCCTCGTCTCTTATCTGGTAGCGCCATGTCTACCAGACTTCTCCCAGTACAACCACTGTCCCTCCTCTGAACATGTCCAAACCATCTTGATCTGGCTTCTCTAGCTTTTTCTCCAAACATTCTTGTCTGTGTTGTCCTCCTGATTACCTCGTTCCTGATCCTGTCCATCCTGTCACCCCGAAAGAGAATCTCAGCATCTTTAACTCTGCCACCTCCAGCTCTGCTTTTTGTCTTCTATCTATTCCTAGTGTCTCCAATCCATACATCATGGCTGGTCTCACAACTGACACTCTTCTATCACAAACCGCTCCAGAGACCTTTATACCTATCTTCACCACCTCTGCTCCTTGTAACCTCACCATTCCACTGTTCCCCTTTTCATTCACACACATGTACTCAGTCTTACAATGACTGACCTTCATTCCTTTTTTCTCCAGTGCAAACCTCCACCTCTCCATGTTCTCTTCTAGCTGTTGCCTGCACTCACTGCAGATCACAATATCATCTGCAAACATCATTGTCCATGGAGACCCCTGACCTCATCTGTCAATCTGTCCATTACCAGAGCAAACAAAAAGGGGCTCAGGGCAGATCCTTGATGAAGTCCCACCTCCACCTTAAAGTCCGTTGTCCTTCCAACAGCACACCTCACCATTGTTATGCTGTTCTCATACATATCCTGCACCAGCCTAACATACTTCTCTGCCACTCCTGACTTCCTCATACAAAACCACATTCCCTCCCTTGCAACCCTGCCATAGGCCTTTTCTAAATCCACAAAAAACACAATGCAGCTCCTTCTGACCCTCTCTGTATTTCTCCATCAACATCCTCAAGGCAAATATTGCATCTGTGGTACACTTTCTCAGCATAAAACCATACTGTTTTTCGCAAATCTCTACCTCTTTCCTTAACCTAGCCCTAACTACTCTATCCCGAATCTTCATGGTATGGCTCATTAACTTTATCCCTCTGTAATTGCTACAACTCTGCACATCACCTTTCTTGTAAATTGGTACAAGAACACTTTTCCTCCACCCCTCAGGCATTAAGAAAACTTACCGCTTCTTTCCTCAAGCACTTCCATACCTCCACTGGTATGTCATTGGGACCGACTGCCTTTCCACTATTCATCCTCTTCAGAGCTTTTCTAACTTCATCCTTTCTAATCTGATCTATCTTCTTCCTGTTGGATACAGGCTCCCCATTCCTAAGATCCCTATCATTTTCCTCATTTAACAACTCCTCAAAGTACTCCCTCCATCTTCCCAACACACCTTCCACACTGATGATGATATTTCCATCTCTGCCCTTAATTAATCTCACCTGCTGCACATCCTTCCCAGATCGATTTCTCTGCCTTGACAATCTGTATAGCTCTTTTTCTCCTTCCTTCGTGTCTAACCTCTCATACAACTCTTCGTATGCCTTTTGTTTGACCTTGGCCAATTTCCTCTTCACCTCCCTTGCCGTCTCTCTGTCCTCCAGTCTATTCTCCTCTGTCTTGTCACTATCCCATCTCTTCTTTGCTAATCTCTTCCCCTGGACACTCTCCTGGACCTTATTATTCCACCACCAGGTCCTCTGTCCTCCTTTCTCTGTCCAGAGGAAACCCCTAGCACCTTCCTAGCTGTCTCCCTAATAACTCTTGCGGTGGTATCCCAATCATCTGGGAATTCCCCACCACAGCCCAGAACTGCTCTGACTTCCTTTCCAATGTCTTCACAACATTCCTCTTTCATTAACTTCCACCACTTGATCTTCTGCTCTGTCTTCACCTTCTTCCTACTTCTCACCTCCATATTCAGCTTGCACACTACCATCCTATGTTGTTTGGCCTCACTCTCACCTGCCACCATTTTACAGTCACTTATCTCCCGGAGATTACCTCTTCTACACAGAATGTAATCTACCTGAGTAGATCTGGCTTCTCTCTTGTATGTCACCTGGTGTTCCTCTCTCTTTTGGAAATAGGAAATAGAAATAGGCCATTTCTATTCTTTGTGCAAAATCCACCACTGCCTGTCCTTCCAAATTTCTATCCCTAACTCCAAACCGACCCGTCACTTCCTCATCCCCTCTGTGCCCTTCTCCTAAATGGCCATTGAAGTCTGCTCCAATCACCACTCTCTCTCCCATGGGGATGCTCTCTTCAACCAAATACAGCTCATTCCAAAACATCTGCTTCTCTGCCAACTCACAGCCTACCTGTGGAGCATAACCACTGACAACATCACTCCTTCTATTTCTGCCTTTACACACTTAACCTGTCTGACATTCGTTTCACATCAACCACATTACTTGCATACTGTTCCCCGATGATCACCCCCACTCCATTTCTCTTCACATCTAATCCATGGTAGAATATCTTAAAACCTTGTTGTCTCACATCTTAGATTTGGCAAATTTTTTTTACGCCGGATGCCCTTCCTGACGCTCACCATTTATCCGGGCTTGGGACCGGCACTAAAAAACACTAGCTTGTGCTCCCTAGTGGCTGGGTTTTCACCCTAGTGGTTGGGTGCAACAAAGGAAAATAAACATTTTAAACTCTTTTAAACTAAACCTGCTTACTTAGTAACTTATTTATACAATAATTTAACACTTTAAGGCAGCACACTCCCCGCTTGATATGTTTACAGTATATCACACAATTGGATTGAGCTCTTTGAGTGTGTTTGGTTTGGTAAGTGTCTGTCTACCTTTGAGACATTTAAATTCCTACTTAAAGACCTTGTGGAGCCTGAAGATGTCTCTCCCTAAGAGCAGGAGGATTGGTACCTCTTTGTTCACAGGTGGAATTTTACCAGCAACTGGCTCTAGGTGGGGGTGATGTTGTGCAGCCTTTGGGGAGGTGATTTCTGTTCTGTCATCTGGCACCATGTCACACTCTATTAAATGGGGCAATGGAAGCTTCACTTTTCCATCCATGGACTGTATGATTAAGTTAGCAGCTCTCCTACCTGAAGTCTCTAATTTTCCAGCACAGGTTTTCAGTGTGTAAGGGGAGGAGCTAGTTTTCACTGCAAAAAGACTGAAAAACTCTGACTTGGCAAGGAACTTATTACTTGGTTCATCCAGCACTGCACACATCTTGATTGCCTTTTCCTCTTTCCCTTCAGGATATACTTTTACTAAGCAGATCTTGGAACAAGACCGTGAACCGTCTGCATTTCCACAAACCTCAGTACACTTGGAGGTGATGAAAGAGGGTGGCCTTTCGAGTAGACCCACCACATCTATAACAAATATGATTCTCTATGAGGAATGATACACGCTCTTGTTTCTAAAGAGATTGCATTTTTTCAAAGACTGAGGCTTCTTATTTTCGGTCCTGGAAGAGACATGTTGAGGGGGGCTAAAGTGAAGCTCGGAACATTTTTTATCTTTGCTTGTTGTGCAAAAAAACTTGAGAAGACAGAGAAGGGAGGAAAAGCCACTCTGTATTCCTCCTTATACTTGCTTCCAAAATAGATCTACCTTTCTTGGAGGTTATAAGGTATCTTTTCCACTATTTGTCTTACCCCACGAGCCGTATCCAAATATGCGAGCCCTAGTAGAGCACCATCTTGTTTTGTACACTCCAGTTCAAGTAGAATGTCACTTAACTCTCTTAGTTGAACATTGTCTCTATTGGTCAGCCTCGGGAAGTTCTTAATCATATTTAGCAGTGCGTCTTCGATGACCTCAGGTAACCCATAACACTCTTCGAGACGCTGCCAGGGTCAGGGTTGAGGGCATGCACTGCACAAATTCTCTTTGCCTGCTCTGACGATTCAGCTCCCAGCCATTTGGTTAATAGGTCCAACTCTTCCCTGGTTGAGAGATTCAAGTCCTTGGTGGAACTTAGAAAAGAGGCTTTCCAGGCCCAATAATTTTCTGGTTTGTCATCAAATTGCAAAAGACCAGCACTCACCATTTCTCTCCTGATGAGATATCTTGCAAAGTCTTGTTCTCTCGTAGGCTCAGGTAAGTACTTTCTCTCAGGGTTAGCTGTGTGCTAAGTATCTTGCAGGTAAGTGTTGCTCAGCCCCACTTTTCTTATTGTCTCTTTCTTTGTATATTTGTACAGTTTCTTTGGATATGTAAGAAACACTAGGCTTAATATCAGCTGTTTCCTGATTATCTATTTTTCTTTCACGTGTTTTATATATATATATATATATACATATATACATGTATATATGTATATATGCATATATACA